>LUCW03001453.1:152500-160000 GCA_001586965.3 Sphaeroforma sirkka | reverse complement strand
TTTACTAAATCCTTATTCCGATGGCTAAATTGGACAAGTATTATGACAAATGGGATTCGGTTTATTACAGCCCTGATATAGTGACTATATAGTACTCAATACATCAGACGTACCTTTACCTACAGGTTTCAGGTCCGCGTGGTGCACGAAATTAAGTCCCGAACTTTCCAGAGCGGCCAGGCGTTTGAGCTCCCGGTGTCCGTTGACTAGCAGGGCTTCAATGCTTGTGTCTAACCACTTGAGGAATGCACGCACACAAGTGCCACTACGCCGATGCCACGCCTGCGGTGTTAATGCGAAAACGAGCAAGCGCAGGTGGAAGTGGGATGGGCGATATGTTATATGCGAAGGTAGAATAGATAGGGGACTGGTGATGGTTGCGGATATATACCGGCATATAGATTCACACAGGGATAGAGACAAAGACAGATACAGATACAGATACAGATATATATATATATATATATATATATATATATATATATCTGCGAATTAGATTTTCATAATCACAAGTGACAATTGACCTATACAGTGCACACCGCATCTGCCTGAGCATACACACGCCCGGCTATAGTACATACTAGTACATACCTGGTAATTCTTGGCCACATACTCCCGTAGACTGGTGTTAACGATGGTCAGAAAGGTGCTGTCGATGTTATCATTCACAATTTGCGCTTGAAAGGCACTTTCCGGGTACGTTGGTGGCAGGACGATCTGAGTTTGTAATAGCCGTATGAATGCTATGCACGTGGTAAAGATATAATTACCTTTCTCTGGTTGCATGTATGAAAACAGGAATCTGGAAAGTGCACGTGCATCTATCTGTCGATATATATAGAATATGTGTGCCGGATCTAGTGAGTTTTTGAGAGTGTGTCATGTGTGCTTGTGCAAGTGGTCACCCATGTGTCTGTGGATGTCATCATGTATATGAAATTGGTATATATATATATATATATATATATATATATATATATATATATATATATATATATATATATATATATATATATATATATATATATATATATATATATATATATATATATATATATATCTAGCCTACACCGGCGTTCATGTGTGTCCGTGTTAAATTGGGACAGTAGTCATTGCAAGAATTATCATACCAAAGGTTTAAGCCTAAAACCTTAAAATACTGATAGGCCGCATACGCAGTAGTACTCGACGCATGCAAAGACGACCGCAAATAATCAGAACCGATAGAAGAATGGCACTATCTACCGGCATTCAAGCCCTTGCCGCGAGTTTGGATGTGCTTGCTGGCAGCACCCACGCCATGAGAAAGTGTTTACGTATCAATACATCCATGTTACACATACAAATATACACACGCTTAGGGGTTAGAGGTTTAGGGTTCAGGGTTTTAGGGTTTTAGGGTTTAGATGCTCCACCCTCACATCAGTACTTTGATCAACCGCATGTCAACACATGCCTAGGGCTTTAGGTTTTACGGTTTTAGGGTTTTAGGGTTTTAGGGTTTAGGGGTTATGCGCTACACACCCACCTGCACTTTAAACAGTCGCATGGCATCGAATATCCAATCAGGATCGGTGGGCACGAAATCAACAACCAGCACATCGGTCTTTGGTTGGGAGACTGTGGGATTAGAAGCCACGTTGTCTGTTGCAACGCAGATGTCACGTGTCAGTAAGCGCGAGTACAAATAGGACCGAGACTGGGGATGAGGCTTAGGACGCTAAACCTTTGAGGAAGTATTCATCTTGTGATATCTTCCAATGGAAGACACCGTGGGTGAGAGAGGTATACCCTCCTTATCTTGTAAATAAGTGTTGGACATTGTGTGATACTTGGCGCATGGCAAACGCTTTTGGAATCTGTTTAGCCGTAGATACACATACATATGACCTCCAGACCACAAACACACGGGTCATATCATAACCCCGCCTTTCTCTGATGCAGTGAAGATCCCATGCGTACATTACATCAGGGGCTTTAGACACGCCTATACACGTGCCAACAACACACCTGTCTTCACTGCACTGACATCCCCATTGGTATCCGCCGGTCCTTTCTGCTCTTGTCCAGGTGCAGCGCCTGGTGTACCTTCTGACGTCACTTCAGGTGCACGTTGCGATGTTACTTCTAGTTCAGCTGTGTCGGTGGGGAGGTCAAGTGTTTCTACCTGCAGCCCACTGCCATACAAACGCCGTAGCTGTGTGCGAGAAACAGGAGAACAAATCTGTTGCGGTCTGCCGATAGTGAACGTAGGCATACAATGCGTCGGTTCTAGGGTTTGGGTTTGGGGTTTAGGGTAAAAAGTTTGAACTTTGGTATCCTGCGCAGTACACAGTGCTCAATTGTCGAAGAGTGCTTAAAGCTTCAACTATGTACTACCAACTTACACCTACCTACACCTACTCTGTCACCTCGCCCTACCCATACCTAGGCTTGGTCCTATCTTCCATTTATCGACTACAACCAATCCTAAACAGTCACACCCGTGGTACTTCGTCTATACATATAGATACACATGCACGCGCTAAGTTTACCTGCGCATGCTTGCAGTAATAGCTCATCTACACTCACTCACAGGAGTTCATCTGTACCCACTAACCCACCCACCCGTTGCGATTCATTTAGACATATACATATATATATATATATATATATATATATATATATAACACCCGTGGTACTTCGTCTATACATATAGATACACATGCACGTGCTAAGTTTATCTGCGCCTGCTTGCAGTAGTAGCTCGTCTACACTCACTCACAGGACTTCCTCTGTGCCCACCCACCCATCCGTTGCGATTCATTCAGACCACCAGCCTTTCCCATTGAATTGGACACTCCACAGTAGAACGAACATTATACATTTGATAACGCACCTGTTTAATCTCGGTCGCTCGCAGGGCAATTGGCGGTAAAGAAACAGTCTGACCCGGCTTAACCACCCGTTGTGTTGGTACAGTCCTTTTTTCTGGTGCAAGTGCAGATTCCGAAACAGGGCCATGGGCATCGGTGGTCTGTGCAAAATACACAGTAGTAGAACGCCCTGATTCAATCTAAATAAACCCGTAGTCACGCTCCTTTGTAGAGAATCAGAAACAAATAAACACATATATATATATATATATACGTACGTACGTACGTACATGCATACATACATACATACATACATACATATATATATATATATATATATATATATATATATATATATATATATATATATATATATATATATATATATATATATATATATATATATATAATATAATATATATATATATATATATATATATATATATATATATATATATATATATATATATATATATATAATATATTGCGCATGAAAATATATAGAGACTCACGTGCAGATTTTCAACTTCTAAAGAAAACTGATATAATAACAACAGGTTGTCATCGTACACACCTCCTCGTTTCAAATATATATATATATATATATATATATATATATATATAATTGCGCATGAAAATATATAGAGACTCACGTGCAGATTTTCAACTTCTAAAGAAAACCGATATAATAACAATAGGTTGTCATCGTACACACCTCCCGTTTCACGTGCGAATATCGGCATTTGGTACCGAATCGGCATTTTTGATTTTTTCGGTACGCATCGCATTCCCGATTTGCGGTCTTTGCCTGTACAAGTTAAGTATATTGCAGCGGTGGGCCACATGGCAGGTCAGCAACAGGAGAAAGGCAGTTGAGCATAGTAAACCAGATATTTATAAACCCGCACGTTTATAAACCCACACGTTTATAAACCCAGATGTTCATAAACCCACGCGTTTATAACCGACACCTTTATAGACCCACACGTTTTTAAACCCGCACGTTTATAGTGATACTGCCAGATTTCACATGTCGTCGGATTGTCACGTGTATTGCATTGTTTATTTATCAATTCAATCGATTTAACACACGCCGTACATCGCGCCAGAACGACGTTAAGGTCTTGAGTTTTACTAAAGCCTAACCCCTAGACCCACTGAAAGACATCTGTGGCCTCTAACCTACTACAAACGCATGTTCAGCTCCTGACCTTATTATACACATCAATTCTACGTCGTGTCTCGAATATTCACATGCACTCATCACAGTAGACATAAATACGCACTTCTATATTACGTACCCCTTTATTACGTACCCCTGTATTACGTACCCCTATATTACGTACCCCTGTATTACGTACCCCTGTTCACATACACCGATCGCAGTAGAGTACCTTGTGTGTGGTATCGGAGACTACATTCTTATGCGTGTTGCCGATGACACTGTAGTATACTTTAATACCAGAACATAAAAGTGCATATGTAACACTGTATCATTGTACATAAACACACCCCTATTTATCCGTGCTGATCACAGATATCAAACACACACACACATGCACGTATAAAATAATGCATCTCACTGGCATAAGACTCCCAGTATGTGTGAAATTGAACGATACTGGTGGGAAGGCAAAATGTACTAGCTGAGAATGTGGTAGGTATAACCCATACGTCTCATACGATTTGTAATGAATGATACTGGTTGGTAGGCATAATGTACTAGCTGAAGATGAGGTAGGTATAA
The DNA here is from genome assembly GCA_001586965.3 of Sphaeroforma sirkka. Lineage (NCBI taxonomy): Eukaryota > Ichthyosporea > Ichthyophonida > Sphaeroforma > Sphaeroforma sirkka. The sequence continues at coordinate 155,398 of LUCW03001453.1, read as the reverse complement.
CCCATACGTCTCGTACGATTTGTCCCAAGGACCATAAGCGTTTGGTAGACACACAGTAGTGTCAATGACGAAGTATAGTCTATATGTTAGTAACAGTACTCGTCGACGTGGATATATGACCGCTTGAGTGATTACAGGACGGTAACGTTATGTGAAGATCACAGAATGGCATTACATTGCGTACAGCCAATTGTGCGATGCACCCGCGGGTGGACAAGAAGCAAGGGACTCTCACCTGAGCTTATACTGAAAGGCCTTTTGAGTGACAAAATGCCTACGGAGTGATAACGAACACATCCATAGTAGAAGTGTGCTCCAGTAGGTGGATACTACTCGTGGCTGAGGGACATATACATACTAGAGATGTGCTCAAACACAGATGTGGCTATTCGTTTCCAACACTAAAAAGTAAAGGAAGGTGCACGGGACAATGCCAGATATAAAACACATGCGACTAGGCTGTTCTATAAATAGAATCAACTGAAACAAGGCACACGCCCACTCGGCTAGTTTAACACGTGACCAGCGCCGGAGGTATGGAGATGCGCGTATGCCAGTCTTCTAATTAACTAAACATTAGTTTATGTGTGTGTAACGGTGCTTGAAACAACTGGTGGTGCCACTAGATTCACTTGATATGCACAACCATGGCGAAGCAATCCACAACACACAGATACTGTTGTCTGTACAATGACGATCATCGCCGGATATTGTTAGACATGAAAATCTAAGTACATATACTCTCCGCAGGACCTATAAAGGGGTTTGTGATCGTTCACATATGACAGAGACATGACACGCGCCACAATCGAACCTACACACTACACTAAATACGTGTCGGCATGTGTAAGAAATTTACCGGTTTATTGCCTGAATCAATATCGGGACCATCCGCTAATTCCACATCCTTCTCCGACAGTATCTGAGTGTGGTTGTTTACTGCGTCCCGCTTTACATTTCTTGGGCTGCGCGAGGTCTCGCCCGTACCTCTACTATCTCCACCCCTGTTATTTGTACCCTCACTATCTATACCCGCAGTACCGTGCCCACTGCTGGTCCTCTCGCTACCAGCCCTTGTGCTGTTCTGCTGTGTAGTTTTGTGCTGAAAGGCACACGCATCTCCCGCCTTACACTGTCCCGTGGCCTTGTAGTAACGACACGCTTTCCTTTTCCCCTTTGGCGGCTTTAGTGGTGTTGTACTATCGTTCTTCGCTTCTGCCTGTGCTTCCTGTGCGTCACCGCGTGTATCGTGCCGTGTATTCGTAGTGTGCCTGTTGAGACCCCGTGGCTCGGTGGTGGGTGGGGCTGTGCTATTTGGAACAAATGCCTGTGCTTCTACCGACATGCTTGTTGGTACTGTTGGGGGTGTTTGGGTGTGTGATGCTTCTATCTTCTTATTTAGATGCGGTGTGAGTGACTCTGTGCTACTTGCATTCGAGTGTGTCACAGTGGGATTAGGCCCCGACGCAGTCGATGCATTGTATATACGTGAGTTATTTATACCGTTCGGTGAAGATACAGAAATAGGTGCTAATCCAGAGGTAGAGATGGGAGGGTTCGTGGGTCCTGTTTCTGGGATATTATGTACGGAAACAGTCTGTGAGGGAGTCCCATTGAGAGTCATAGTACTGACATCCGGTACGTTAACCTTTGCCTGCGACCATGGGGGTAACTTCTTCTTCGGCTGTTCCAGTTGTGCCATACTGGTTCACAGACTGTCTGTGACAAATGCTGCACGAGGGTTCTAGCTAATGTTTAAAAATCCCTAGTTCACTAAATAAAGGGCGGTAGACAACTAGATATAAATATGCTCGTATTTATACGCGACGTAAACCATTTCTAACCTCCTAAATTGGATATAATCACTACTGTTAAAAATACTTGGCAGAGCCTTCTATGTACTTCATCAGAAGGCACCATCCATCACTATCTAGTCAAGGCACCATCCATCAATACAAAAACACTATGCAAATGTGTGCAAATAAAACAATCGCATGACTCATGGCACGCAGTAAATAGATATTGTTTTTTACTCCGGATGCGCAGCCTTCTTGCTTTTGTTTTAAAAAAAAACACACCTTTTTTTTATATAAAAAATACCATGCCTTCGTAAATACATAAAAAAATAGAAGAAGACTATGGCTGAAAACCGAAAAGAGAGACAAGAAAAGAAGACAATATAATGATTCAAATCTTGTTATATAAAATTATATTATTAACATCTCTGTTAACTCAGTTGGTTAGAGTGCGGACCTAATAAGTCCGAAGCCACCAGTTCGAGCCTGGTACGGAGAAGTTAGTTTTGTTTTTATTTATTTTGTTAAATATTGTATTTACTAGTTGTCATGCAATACACGTGGCTCAGTTTTGCCATTGATTTACCGATAAGAAATATATATATTTATGTATCACCTTTATGAGTTGACTGCGTAGTCATAAACCTAACCGCGTGTATCATATACGATATACATAACCCACAAGCATACACCACTCAAGTCCTCGAATAAACTGTGCAGTAGTATCATTTTTAACATAAAAACGTGCACCATCATTCGCCATGTCTATTGACGACTGTCCAACTTTGATGGCTGAGGTCATCCCCGATCCCGTGATTGCAGTAAACCCGCCACTCATGCAAGTTAAGTCGAAGGAGAACAAGGATGGCACTATAGCATTCTCAAAGGTATGTGGAAATTTCAGAAGGTCGCCGATGTTGAGAATCCATGTTCTGCTGAACTCAGCACAGGGTTGGTGAGAATAGATGAAATACCTTTTACAACGACATTGTGCGTAGATTTGTGCTGAATTTCGATAAGCGATTTGATCCATTCCGTGTGGGCTCGCTGAAGCTACTGGTGAGATATGTGGTTATATATATATATATATATATATGTGTGT
>LUCW03001453.1:147500-150000 GCA_001586965.3 Sphaeroforma sirkka | reverse complement strand
ATGGGGGGCGCTGGGGGTCAGTCCAGTGACGACGACGGTGAGTACGACTTGTATAGCGATCTCACGTTTGGTGTGTGGTTGTTAAGCGACGGCTCCAAGACAGAGAATCAGATCGAGCTAATGGATGAGAAGAGTTTAGAAAACTGTCAACACGTCATCACAGAAGGTGTGTCTGCGGCCAGAGATCATGAGCATGTGAGGTTCGAATAGTTTTGTCAAAGACTGTATCCTGTAGTGTACTGTGTATATCTCGTTTATGAGTGTCTTGATAATTACAGTTCATGATGATATATGCAATTAATGATGATATATATATGTGTGTATATATATATATATATATATATATATATATATATATATATATATATATATATATATATATATATATATATTCATACTATACTATTCATTCGTTCAAAAACACACTCACAGCTCTCGCAGAGCTAAAGCCCAAATGCATTAAATCTAGGACCACTCCGAAGGCGGGTGCGGCAGTAGCGGTGACTGCGAACAAGCACTTGCCAGCAGCGGACGAAGAGATATACTTGACAATAAGTAAGTAAACCGTTCGGTACAAGATTGTGTGGTAACGCTCTCGGAGGTTGTTGCGATAGTCTGAGTTGTGAAGAGATATACTTGACATTAAGTAAGTAAACTGTTCGATACAAGATTGTGTGCTAACGCTCTGAGGGGTTGTGATAGTCTGAGTTGCACTGTCTCGGATGCGTGCCATGCCCACTTATTGGGTTTGTTTGTGTATACAAATATGGCGTACGTGTTCGTATTGCGCATTCGTATGAAATCCGAACTACAGTCAAGTGCATAGATAGCAGGCTACACCACCCAAGACGACACCCCGGTCGGTATGGTATGTGTATATATATGTGTGTGACGGTATGGTATGTGTTTATATGTGTGTATGAAGGTATGGTATGTATATATATGTGTGTGAAGGTATGGTATGTGTATATATGTGTGTGAAGGTATGGTATGTGTATATATGTGTGTGTGAAGGTATGGTTTGTGTATGTATATGCATGGGAAGGTATGCTATGTGTATATATGTGTGTATGAAGGTATGTTATGTGTCTATGTGTGTGTCTGAAGGTATGATATGTGTATATATATGTGAGTGAAGGTATTATATGTATATATATATGTGTGTGTGAAGGTATGCTATGTATATATATATGTTTGTATGAAGGTATGGTATGTGTATATATATGTATGGGAAGGTATGCTATGTGTATATATGTGTATGTGAAGGTATGCTATGTGTATATGTATATGTGTGTGAAGGTATGGTATGTGTATATATGTGTGTGGTTAGGTAGGGTATGCGTATATGTGTGTTTGGTTAGGTATGGTATGTATATATATATGTGTGTGAAGGTATGGTATGTGTATATATGTGTGTGGGAAGGTATTATATGTATATATATGTGTGTGTGAAGGTATGGTATGTATATATATATATATGTATATAGAGTCTCTAGCCGTGCTGGTGCAGGGCAGCATACCACTCGGGAAGGCGATAGCAGTCAGGCATGTACCACCGCAATGGGTTGCAAACATAGCGTAGTCGATGGTATATATCATGGCTCTCGGGTGAACGTCACTGTAAGTACTGCGACGGGAGCTTGTGGGTGATGCTCTCGAGAGACCTTTTACCCCCAGTGGGTAGTGGTTGTATACATACATGTTGTATGTGACTGTGTTCTGGTTTTCTGTTCGGTCATACTGACTGCTTTTATGCCATACCTGCTGTTGTATTGTATTGGAATGGAGGTCGATTTGGTCCATAGTCCTCACACAACTGCTCTGGGTCAATGGAAGATGGCGAAGGTCTCAGTATACAATGTAATGATTTTTATACTCATTATACTATATAATATACAGAGTAATATATTGATATTTATACTACATTGTACTGAATTATAGTATATGTATTTCTGGATTTTGTACTAATATTTATACTGTATTGTTGTTCAATTTAGAAGGCTATGGTATTATACTGAATCATCCGATATACTATGTTTTTTTTATACTAATAATTATACTACATTGTACTGAATTATACTATATATATATTACTGGATTTTGTACTGATATTAGTACTGTATTATTGTTCAATTTAGAAGGCTAAGGTATTATACTGAATCATCCGATATAATATACTTATTTTTATACTGATAATTATACTACATTGTACTGAATTATACTCTATATATATTACTGGATTTTGTACTGATATTAGTACTGTATTATTGTTCAATTTAGAAGGCTAAGGTATTATACTGAATCATCCGATATAATATACTTATTTTTATACTGATAATTATACTACATTGTACTGAATTATACTCTATATATATTACTGGATTTTGTACTGATATTTGTACTGTATTATTGTTCAATTTAGAAGGCTAAGGTATTATGCTGAATCATCCGATATAATATACTTATTTTTATACTGATAATTATACAGTATACGATATAA
>LUCW03001453.1:140000-142500 GCA_001586965.3 Sphaeroforma sirkka | reverse complement strand
GGGGAGGAATAAGCAATAGGAACACTATCGATGTATTGTTCATGGCGTGGTGGAGATCCGTAGGGATGGATCGTCCACTCCGAGGGATGGTAGATCCATCAGGAAGGATGGATCTTACATCCTTGTGGATTAGACAAGATAGACAGTACATGACTGAGATGGATATATGTGTACATGTGTACATACATGTACTATATATATACCGATATCTCTGTAGATTATAACAAATCGAAACCGATACGGCCAATTTGAACAGATAGAACACTTAGCAAACATGACTCATATGGATACCATACTGCCTATCTTGAATACACTGACATAGATTAATACCGTCGATCCACGGTAAGTAGACTATATCAAGCCCATTGCCTATGCGTTAACATACGCCCGTCTAGCACACCAGAAAGTGCCTGAGAGTATATATGCCAACGAGCACGTTCTACTGCAGGCAGATGTATAATATAAAACACTCACCGATTCTCTCGTAACGATCAGGCTCATCTCCGGCTATCCTCAGCGTGATTAAACCTCCCCAGTCTTGGCAGAAGACAGTCAAGTTGGGCAACTGCATATGCTCTAGGAACATCTTCACCCATTTCACGTGTAATTCATATGTGTATGAGCTGCGCTCTGTGGGTTTGTCCGAACGTCCAAAACCGATCAAGTCAGGTGCAACGACTCGGTGTCCTGCCTCTAGAAGAGGAGGGATCATGTCCTTGTACAGATAACTGCATAGAAAAGGGTAAAAGGTGGACGTAAAACAAATTTTGAGTGATCATGCAACGAAGTATCATCGACGGAAGTTTTGCTTGTGGTGAGTTGCGAATATCCATTTGGTAACATCTCAGATACACAATGCCCCACATAATGATAAAACATTCGTCGGCCTTTGAGGGACATGAAACAGTTGCGCAACACATCCGTATGTAGAATCAATTACTCTTGGACCTTACATATAACTAGTTATATACGCTACACCATGCACAAGCACGTCGATTATCGAATAACAATTGCTAGAACCATTTTAAATTCAGTTCAATACTGAAAGTACAAAGTCGCTCGACACACACCTCCAGGTAGGTTCACCGTGCATGAGGAGAACGGTATGTCCTGACTCGCCCTTGCCCTCGTCATAGTAGGCCATACGCAAGCCATCTATGTCGACGTACTTGGGTTCGTAGTCGAAGTCTTTCACCACATCGAACGATGCGTCAGGGGTGCGCTTGAAGGCGATTCCGCTGGCAGTAGTACCTATGTACCAAGATAATTCAGAACTTATGAAAAGCCATCGATGGTGTATGCGTATATAATAAACGAGGCCAGAAACGAACGAGACCCCTAGAGTGTTCCATGTGATCCGAACGACGAGTGAATCGCCCATACATATTCGTATACTTACAATGTAATGAGAAACAACAGCTTAACGAAAACATTGTGAGTCTTGACAAGTGTACCACGTGTTACACAGTATATATATATATATATATATAGTGTGTGTGTGTGTGTGTGTGTATGTATATATATATATATTATGTAATATCTATATATATATAATATATGATATATATATATATATATATATAATATAATATATAATATATGATATATATATATATATATATATATATATATATGTGTGTGTGTGTGTGTGTATGTATTTACATTCATATAGATATAGCTATAGATATACATTTATATATCCATAAATAGACATACATAAACACGAACATATACATATATAAATATATACATATACATATACATATACATTTAAACATGCACATATAAATCAAATGTCAATCATGAGTAGAGAGACCTACCCGTGCTCATCGTAGTCAATTTTTGTGACAGTATAAGTTTTCAATAACGTGTAGGACTAAGAAGCAATCACTTCTTGATAATATGTGCTGATGTTTATCATGATCACATCCTTTTATGTAAACATTTGCCGGGATGTCATCGTAGACTCTCTCTAGAGAGAGATTGTCATTGGGATGAAGATGTATATATTTATTTTGTGTAAAAAAATAGTGCACATAGTTTCAAAATAATCACACATTAGACAGTTTGACAGAATTGTATAATTGAACCCCTTTTTTTTCAAACAAAATAACCAAATATACGTTGTCAACCATATTTTTAACTTTACATACAACACAAGGGTCACATTGTCACAGTCTCACGGGGGCATCTAAACCATCGACAAAAAAATGAACACGATGATAAAAAAAAGCTGTACACACCTCTCAGAGTCTCAGTTCTCAGTTCTCACAGCTGACTCTCTGGCACTTTGGGTCTTCTTTTGCCTTTGTTTCTTTTTGTATTTACTGTTCTTGTTTTTTGGGGTTCATTTTTGCATAGCCTTCTTCTAAATTTTAAAAAACAATTTTTTGTATGTTTGTAGTTGTTTTTTTAAAAAAACAAAAAAACAAGAAAACAAAAAACAAAAAGTTAAAAAAATAAACAAAACAACAAATATAAAAGGACCGTCCTTCGGACG
>LUCW03001453.1:132500-135000 GCA_001586965.3 Sphaeroforma sirkka | reverse complement strand
AGGACATATCCATCTAACTGTACTCGCATCAGCAAAAACCACAACGTGGATTAGCACTCATCCACAACATCCACAGCATGCGAACATGTATTGCATACATAGATATTGAATACAATGCAATAACATATAAATATATATATATATAACTGCTGATAACTCACCTCCAGGTCGGTTCACCGTGCATGAGGAGAACGGTATGTCCCGATTCACCCTTGCCCTCGTCATAGTAAGCCATACGCAAACCATCTAGGTCTTTATACTTGGGTTCGTAGTCAAAACCTTTCACTACATCAAAGGCCGATTCAGGAGTGCGCATGTAGGCGATACCGCTGGAGGTAGTACCTATGTTCCAGGATGATACAAGCCATGTGATTTGCAATCCGAATGAGAATGCGTAGTGTAGTTCAAATAGGCCAGAAACGACCAAGAGAAAAGATAACTACATTGTATTACTATATCCATATCTATATTTATGGATTCTAGAGCACTCATATATTGATAAATATACTCTGTACAGTCTGGAAAATTACAAATGTAGCTATTGAATAAATCATATCTGTTTAAATATACTCTTCACATGTATGCTGATGTACATCCACAAGGCGATAGTTCTACGTGAGTACCAAATTCGTTACGCGTCATGGCATCCACATAGTCTCATGAACATTGACGCATATGAATACACCTACTAACACAAACGCGCGTACGAACTATTAACACAATAATAAATACACGCCTATATACAAGACGCTTGCGGAAATGTTTGGTTGTGATACATGTTCAGCAAGGCTGCCATTTACTGTATAACCGAAAACGTCTTCTTAATTCACGATTTATCCCGCAGTGTGACTGGCATGTACGAATACTTTAAAACAGGACGCGCATTCGTGAAAACGATCATTGTGTTCAAAACAGCAAACTATAACGAACGCACACAGTGCAATATGTAAATTTCAATGTAGGTATGCCATCATACATATTTCGGATCTTTAATAGAACGTTTGTGACACTGGATAAATATGTTCGTAATCCCAGATATAGATATATGTACATATTTCGTGTGATAATCATACAAGTATTAATGCATACCATGGCACGTACACCTACCCGTGCTCATCATACGCAAGTTGAGCGACAGCCTCCAAGAGGCAGGGCGAGATACTTGTCCAAGACGTGCCACCAACATTTTACTGATTATTTGATACAACCTGTGTTCACTCTTTTGGTAGAGGATCAATGAAGTGTGATACGCAGAAGCAACCTTTTTTAAATATTTATTTACGCATATATCTATACGTGCACGTACATAATTACACTGCTTTTTTTTTTAAACAAAATAGTTATTTACATCAGGTCTCGGATGAGACTGAGGACTCTCTGCTGGTCGTGGTCTCAGACTCATCAGAGACTCGATTCTCAGTCCTGAGTGTTCAGGATCACATGATATAAACAATAACTTCCATTTGTTTGCCGCAGATATTTTGCTCTACACAATATACGTATGACTTCTTCATGACCGTCGCTGGCTCGATCTTTTCACAACTTTTTTTATAAAAATTATAGAACAAAATATTCGTTGTCTAAAATTTGATATTTATTTACATATTTATGTACATTTTTAAACCTTTGATTTATTAACCAATAGCCTGCAACTATACTGCGATCATTTTGGCTGATAATGTACAGCAAACAGTGACCTGAAATTTTGAAAAACAATGTACACTACAGAGTACAGACTACAGCAGTACAGCAGGTGCATATGTACCGCAAATACTGAAAAAAATCGTTTTGTTCACTTTGTATCGTTCATCACAGCGACGATATATGTAGTGGCGGCTGTTTTACAGGTTCATAGTGGTTACAAATAAATTTGTATCGTTTATAGCGGTGTTATATGTAGTGGTGCCTGTTGTGATGATGTAGTAAGTGGTGCCTATTGTGATGATGTAGTAAGTGGTGCCTGTTGTGATATTGTAGGTAGTGATGGCTGTTGTGATGTTGTAGGTAGTGATGGCTGTTGTAGTGTTGTAGGTAGTGGTAGCTGTTGTATAGGTGATTTATGGTTTCCAATTACTTTGTATCGTTCATAGCGATGTTCTGGGTAGTGGTGGATGTTATACAAGTGCATAGAGATAACTAATTATTTTGTACCATTCACAACGATGATATTAGTAGTGAAGGTAGATAAAGTAAGAGGTGTCCATTATTAGTCCTCTCACGCTGCACACGATACCGCTATCAATATTTTAATACGCTTATCGGGTTGGCTGATCTCGAAAAAGCTGGCTACTTAATTATATAATATATATATATATATATATATATATATATATATATATATGATGTGCGTGTGTGTGTGTGTGCGTATGTATATGTGCATATATATATATATATATATATATATATATATATATATATATATATATATATATATATATATTGATATTGATGCGTGTGCGTGATGTGTGTGTGTGTGTGTGTATTATATGTATATATATGT
>LUCW03001453.1:117500-130000 GCA_001586965.3 Sphaeroforma sirkka | reverse complement strand
GCGTACGCTGCTCGCGTATTCACAATCGTGAATGATTATTTAGGAGAGGGTTGCGACGACGTGAAGAAACAATAAATGGTAAAATAAAATCTATTTTCGTTCACATGACCAAAATATTTTTAGATTCACACCTGTCATGTTGTCACCTGTGTTATTTTCTGTTCTGTTTCTCTGTTTCCTACTTACCATATCATCCAGTAATCGCAGCTATCAAATTTTTCTAAAACTTCTATTGGTTTGTTGAAATTTACACGGATTTTACTGTAGTATGTAGCAGTTTATCATATGTAGCCTTTGATTCTGGATTCAATAGTAGGCTATGTATCAGTTCATTTTCCCCTTTTTATTGAAATAATGAGCGGTTCAGCTTTTTCAACAAACAAATGTATGACTCACCAAAAAAAACGGCTTTAATAAACTACAAGCCAGCAGTCCAAAATATGGGGAGGGGTTTTTGAAGAATATCGCTTTTTTCACTAAAAAATACATGTGCATGTAGAGATTTTTTTTAGGATTTTTTTTTTACACCACCCAAGACCCTGTATTTCATAATTTGAGAAAAGTAAACAAACATTTCTTGTGATGAAAGAACTTCTTCAATTTAGAAGGCTATGAAGAACTACGTGTGAATGGCTCTTTTTTTATAATGTATATTTTAGTAGAAACCACACGTCTGTCGTTCATTAGTACGTGGAATATAGCACACGACGTCATGATCTCTGACAGCATGGATGCAAAGCAAGGGCTTAATGGGGAAGAACTAAACAATGACCTTGGCATTCTACCTCATTTTCAAGTTGGCGAATACACTCCCCATCACACCTTTGTAGACGATCATTCATACGCACTCATGCTGGATAATATGGTCAAAGCCTGTACAGACATACTGCTAATCACACCCGAGAACAAACTGCTTTTAGGTAAACGCAATGTTCAACCACAACCAGACTTCTGGATGGGAGGGGGACGGATGAAACCTGGAGAATCTCCTGGAAAAAGCGGGGCACGTTTGATGAAATGTGAGTTTGGATTGGATATACATCACGCCAGATTTGAGCACGTGTGTGCTGCAACGTTGGTATGGGATAGGCGGGAACAGCTGCCAGCTACCAATGGTACTGCAGATGTGCAGGTGGTCTTGGCGTTGCATCTGAGTGCGAAAGAGATGGAGAATGTGGTGCTGAGCGGAACTGAGTATGATGAAAGTAAGGTGGTTGCATTGAGCGAGGTTTCCGAAGGGCCAGAAGATATGTATTCGCCTATACTTGTACATGCTGTGCGATCGTACGTTGCGAATGGCATACTGCGAGAAGTGAAGCAGCTTGTTGGCAAGACTGATACCGCTACTGATGAGGTCGACCCAAAGAGGTCAAAGGTTGGTATTGAAAAGCTTATGCAAAGATACTTTGAACTGAAAAGCATGCCCAGTGGCACGTCGGCATATAAGTTAAAGGACAAGCGAGAGCCAGGTTACTGCGCAGCGGTGACTACGGAGTTCTAGACAGGTCTACATCAGTCTATGCTACATTACAAATCTGACGTGAAATTGTGCATGTTTTTCAGCTTGGCTGCGATGGGGAACTACACGCGCTTGTCTCCGCTTAACAACTAGAAAACAGTGAAACTGAATTCTGACAAGCGAGAGCCAGGATACTGCGCAGCAGTGACTACGGAGTTCTAGACAGGTCTACATCAGTCTATGCTACATTATAAATCTGACGTGAAGTTGTGCATGTTTTTCAGCATGGTTGCGATGGGAAACTACACGCGCTTGTCTCCGCTTAACAATTAGAAAACAGTGAAACTGGATTCTGACAAGCGAGAGCCAGGATACTGCGCAGCAGTGACTACGGAGTTCTAGACAGGTCTATATCAGACGTGAAATTGTACACACGCTTTGCAGCAAGTCTTGAATTTCCAGCATGGTAAAAAAAGAGCAATGTTCCAAAGTATTTTTATATAGCCTATCACGCGATGATATGGAACGGTTGTCCTACGAGCCAGAGTTCGATCTTTTGGATACATACAGTGCAGCAAAGTTTGCAGTTTTCAGCATAATTAAATTTCATAGAGTCAGTAACCTCTTCTGAGAACTTTCAAGTACTCGTATTTGTAAGTCAGGATCTAAACTATAGCGCGTTTGGCTAATATTACGCACATTCTTTCTTCATGTACTCCATGATATATATATATATATATATATATATATATATATATATATATATATATATATATATATATATATATATATATATATATATATATATATATATATATATATATATATATATATATATATATATATATATATATATATATATATATATATATATATATATATATATATATATATATATATATATATATATATATATATTATATATATATATTTATATATATATATATATTTTCTGGATCTGTTTGTGTATGCACATTCTTATCATGATTCGTGTTTTTTATCGATGAGGTTGAGCATATGCATCCATCTTTTTATTATATGTTATGCACACATATGCATTGTGTGTGCATATGCATGCACATTACATGTGTATATGCATATAAATATTCATATATAGTGTTTATACATAAAAATATATATATATATATATATTATATATATATTCTGCATAAATATATGCGTATATATATAATATATATATATAATATATGTATATGTATATGTAATAATACATAATATATACATACCTGTTTTATACAAACACTCACCCACGTTTGATGTACATATATATATATATATATATGTATATATATAATATGCATATATATAATAATACATATATATATATGTATATATACATATATATACATGTATAAACAATTACTTTATATATGAATATTTGTGCATGTATATACATACATGCATGCATGCATATATGTATGTGTGTAATGTGTTTTATAATATATATAAAAATGCACGCATATGCCTGCTTAATCGATGAAACACGAATATGATAAATGAATGTGCGCACATTACATATATTATATATGCTGCTGTATTATATCATATATTTCATATCCATGCATATATGTAATTTACATATATCATGCATTGTAATAATGTATATGTATGTAATATGTATTAATAATAATATATAATAACATAATAATAATATACATTGGTACTATATATGCATATACATGTATAATGTATGTAATATTAGCAATTCCATATATGTATATTATATATATATTATTATGCTATTGGTAACCATATATTATATATATATAATCTGTTATATATCACATCCCATACATATATCACATACATATATATATGTATATATATGTATATATATTATTATGGATATATATATATGTATGTATATATATATTATATGTATATATATGCATATATATATATATACATATAGATATATATGTATACATATATATATATATATATATATGTGGCTATATATGCATGTATATATATGTATATATATATATATATATATATATACATATATATATATGTATATATATATATATATATACATGTATATATATATATATATATGTGATGTGTGTGTGTGTATTCGAATATATGTCTATATGTATTCGAATATATGTCTATATCGGTGTCCGTTCGTGTATGAAAGCAACGTACAAATAGAATGTATACATACTTATGATACAGCAATACAAGCTTGTATCCGTATGCACATGAACAAAAATTCAGCATTAATCAATTTACACGTAAATCAATACATGATATTGTCTTTGCAACAATACATACTCCTTGAAAACATGTCCCGTACAAAGGTGACCCTAAGTACTGGTTGGCCGTGCGCGTACGTGTGACCCCCCCATAGCTTAAACTAGTAACAAACCATCATCACGAAAGATATGTCGTTCAAACAAGTTTATTTCAGGTGCACATGGTTTAACTAGGCATCTACTCATGCGTGCAAACAAGTTTACTTCAGGTGCACACGGTTTGACTGAAAATCTACTCATGATTTGCGATCACTAAACTCAATGGCTTTCTTACGTGCTGTAATCGTATGACGTGACCCGTCCTGGTTGTGAAAATATAGTACTAACAGGAGATGACGTACTTGAGGTATTGCAAAGGGACAGTGACGAAGTCTGTGTATACTATCAGAGGCATATATGAAAAGGGAAGTAGTTCTGATATTTATTGGAATACTTGCAAAAATAGAACCTTCGAATGGATAGCCTACGAAAAAGCATACTTGCCCAAATCATTGTGATAGACTCCCGCTCACGGCATGACTGATGTGATCGATACATAGACGCGAGCATAAAAGCAAAAGGATGTCCATGCACAATAAGGCAACCCCCTCGGACATCGGACATGGGACATGCACTTTTCAAATTTGTATGTATACACACATACATGGTTTTATAGGCATATTTAAAAATTAGATATTATAGCTTCTATCGAGCAGAAAGGCTTTAATAGGCTGCAGGACGATTCATCACGATTCAGTATGTTAAAGTATGTGCAGTTGTGCACACATTGAGGCCATCTAACAGCTCATATCGAGCAAAAAGTTCCGGAACTTTACGCCATGTCGGGGCGTAAATACATATATAGTAGTCTGATATGACTCATCGCCCTCTGTATGCACATACGTCTGTGGCCTGTAAATGTATAAATACACTGTAGAACGACGGCGGAAGACGGGAAGAGTCGACGACCGGCCCTCATTTGTTAATCCGTTGAGTCGTTGACGAGGTACAATCTAGTTCAACGCAAACGCTTATGATTTGAATTGTATACGCTTAAAGTCAGAAGGTTGCGAGAAAAAAATGGACCTAGTGTGCGAGTTTAGCGGACACTCTCAATGAAACCTCTGGTAACGTTCAACCTGAGAGCTCCGAACATGCACCCGGTTCGACACTCGTGGGGCCATTCGTACTCGTTTATTTGCTCGAAGTTTATACGCTTTAGCACAAACCGTATTTAGGTTAGCAACCTCGACCAAGGACTAACGAGTGCTGAGTCATGAGCACTGACGGCTGAAAAAGCGTGGCCTCCATTACCAAAAATCATATGATTTTCGGTCCAAAAAAAAATGAACTTTGGAAATTGGAACCTTCCCATTCGTTCGCAGGCATGGCCATCATGATGGGACTGGCGGCTGGCCAAATACATCTATATAGGTCGAGATTTGTATTGAAGTGTGGTAGTTCACTTATTTGAGGTTTGAATCGCATCGTATTCTTACACCCAACTTGTAATAGTCCATATAAAGAAAACAAGATGGCACGTCAACGTAGAGCAGCTCCAGCGGCGCGTAAAGCCCCCGCGCCCGCCATGCCTGCTGGCAGAGCCCCTACAGCAACCAACACTTCTGGTAGGTGCTTGTTTCGAGGGTATTTACTTTTATTGTGTTCCAGTTATGTTCCATCGTATTTGTATCAGTCTATACATATGTACATGTATACGATTACATATATTCATACACAAACACACACCCAAATATATATATATATATATATATATATATATATATATATATATATATATATATATATATATATATATATATATATATATATATATATATATGTATATATATATATATATATATATATATATATATATATATATATATATATATATATATATATATATATGTATATATATACAGGTATATATATATGTATATATATATATGTGTGTGTGTGTGTGTGTGTATGTATGCATGTATGTATGTATATGGTTATATATATATATATATGTTTATATTTATATATACACTTTTATATATATGTGTGTGTGTGTATGGGCCTTCTTATTTCCTTTATCTTCACGTGCTTAGCTAAATGAACCACATCGTAACGTCATCTCATTTTTCTGCTGACATACCCATATAACTCCATATATTCACACCTATTCCACGTGATCAAAAATGTAATACATCTTTCTTACCCATTCCCTTTCATTTGTATCATCTCACCCTATCCTCTCTTCACATTTCGCTATATAGCCAGACCTGCCGCACCCGCACCCGCTGCAGCCCCCACTTCCGCACCATCACACAGTGCCCCAGCGTCACACAGCGCACCTTCAGCAGTAGCGCCTGCGCCTGCTGCTGGGGCGATGGCCTCGCCCATGGGAGGCATGCAACAGCCCAGCATGATGCAGAGCATCGCTAGCACAGCCGCCGGTGTTGCTATTGGCCACACAATGGTAGGTTGTAGTTATGTGTTGAAATTACATGTCTGTGCGTATGTGTATTTTATTATCTATGCATATATGTCGTATGTATTTATAACAGCTATAGGTTTTATTCATGTAGTCATATGCAGTAACAGAGCTTGTCCGGGTGCAATCTTTGGCCATCGGTCACTCTAACGGGCGTGTGCTTTTGTGGGCTGGCGTGTGTCTGAGTGAATCTTTGCTGATATGTAATACTGACGCGTATACCACAATCCTTTGTGTAGCGTCTTGTGTGGTTCCATGTTGCCGATTGACATTGCTCATGAGATAGTTCGATTTCGTTTACATACTCATCGCCATGCTTACTATCCTATGCATGATAACTTCAGGGATACCCTTTTTCTTTTTTGACATTTTCAAAAAAAAAATCCCTTACACTCACATGTGCTCGCTCATCTACACACAACAGGGACATGCCATGACCGGTATGCTGGGCGGCAGTGGTGAAGCCGCACCCGAGGCGGCCGCCCCCCCCCCGCACCAGAACAATCCAGTTGGTTCGGAGGTGCACAGGCGCCCCCACCCCCTGCACCTATGGCCTCGGTCCAAGGACCGTGTGGCCTGGAATTCAACCAGTTCATGCAGTGTCTACAGAGCAACAATGGGGATACCATGGCCTGTGCGCAGATTGAGGAGGCGCTAACTCAGTGCAAATGGAGCAACGGTAAGAAAATAGTTTGATTTTGATTGTGTACTTGCTGGTTCTCGGATATAGCTTTTGCTGAGTTCAGATTTTATTTGTACCTGTAAGCAAGTATGTACAAATGTATAATAAGTGTATCGTTTCTAGTCTATGCGATTGGTGTATGTTGTGTACGCTGTCCGTGCAGGCTTGTGCATGACCGGGGCTATGCAGTTGCATGCTATATGTCTGCCCACTTCAGTTTCGCCACCCTATGTATGCTCATATTATTGCGCTTAAGCCATCCGTTTTGTTTGTTTGAAATTTTCTTCCCGAGCCCTGATTGTTTCATATCTCAAATATGCCCTTTCTTTCTTCTGCTTCTCTAAAAAGGCATGAAGTAAATTGTCAAATCCGATCTCATAGTGGGCAAGCACCCCCCACTACACCGCCAACATCATCCAGCTGGGTTTCTCCAGCCGTCTCAGACTTTAATACGAACGGAGACAGATGGATTGGTGTCGTTTAGCTCACATAAGTTGACTCTTGAGATCGTCCTTGGTGGTGGCTAAACCTTATGCAAGTATTTATTTATTTGTATGAAGAGTAGGGCGTTTAATTCATCCGTGGGTAGTGGACTGGCCTTTGCATGCTGACTGATGAGACTTTAATGGATCATATGGGACAGGAGTGTAAGCTTGGTAGTGTACCTTTCCCGTGCACTGCTTTGCAGAGAGTAGTGGCCAATAAACTGTAGTTATATCGGCTATTTGCAGGGGCTTGTTGAGAGTGTGACTCCGGCACGAGTGGTGTGCACGGATATGTATTTGACAGTACATGGCAATTTTCTCAATGCCGGTTATTTTTTAATAATCGGATAGAACATAGTGCATCTATATATATATATATTCTTGTATATATATATATTATGTATGTTTGTATGTATGTATGTATGTATATGTATATATTTTTTTCTATATATATATATATCTGTGTGTGTAAACGAGTGTATGTTTGTGTTTTATGGGTGCGTGCGTGTCGCTTATAGAATGTATTGTATCCCTGACTTTGGCAACGTCACACGGGTTTGTCTTTGACAGTATGTAGCAGTTTTCTCAATATCGATTATATTTATATAATCGTATGCAACATTATATATATATATATATATATGTTTTTAAATTGGTTTTTGTGCGTGCGTTTGTGAATATGTGTTTGTACTTATAAATATATACATATACATAACATATATATATGTGTGTGTGTGTGTGTGTATCTTCTGGTGTATGTATGAATGTAAATAAATGTATGTATATATATATATATATATATATATATATACATCTGTGCGTGTATATATAAATATGCTTATGTGTGTGTGTTTGTGCACGTGTACGTGTGTGTGTGTGTGCCTGTGTAGATATACCATTTTGAGTTGGACGTTGTGCGCATTTGTTGATACTATTTCTGTTTTGGCCTCACTCCCGATGTCTTATCTTATGCGAAGTATTATTTTAACATAACTTGCTCTCTTTTGTGAACATAACTGATCGCGACATGGCGCTAAAACATTGAGGTCCCGCTGGAGTGTGCATGTGCGTATCAAGATTCGCAAATTGTTGAGCATGGATACAAAGTAAAGTCTTCGGTATAAATTCTGAAGGACATAGACCGTTGCAGCGAGTGTGTCAACTGCTATCAAATTATCGTATCAATTAATCATCCCCACTACCCGACAAGGCCGTCTTTCAGCTTTCGCCACCACGGCATCCTATGTGAAATATGATAATATGGATCATGATGTATGATTCAGAAGAAGGCTATAAAATACCTATGCAACAAACAAAATGTTCCAATATAGAGTGGTTCTTTTTTAGGAGGCTCAATATGTTGAAGGCTATGTATGTATAATTATTAATTTTATATACCCTCTCTAGAGTCTCTACTATGTATTTATTATTACTAGAGAGTCCTCTACTCGCTCTCTCTCTAAAGGGAGAGAGAGTACATTCAAATCACATACATATGTATGCGCGCCTATTTTATTAGTATTTTGACCACCCGTGAGGCCGTAACCCAGTCGTCGTTAGAGTCACTACATATCTAATTCACTGAAAGTGTATGTTGCTGCATAGCACCGAGGCCGGGGGCCCTTGTCGTTAGAGTCATTACATATTTAGTAATAGATATGTAAATATTCACTGAAAGTGTATGTTGCTGCATGTCCCAGTTGTCTCTTTATCCAATGAGAAGGTTGATGTCAAAATGATACCAATCAGAAACTATTTAAGATTTCAGAATTTGTAAATCCCAAAACATACTACATACACACATGATATATTAGCGACCTATGCGTGCACACAAAATATATTTACTTCTTTTGTTAGAAATGTGTATTTATATGTTTGTCAGTTTTTAGTGTATACTTCACAAACTTAACCAGGTACATATCAGGAGCCTCGTAAAACCTCCCTCCGCCTTTGAAACTAATTATAGGTTGCGGCCCAATTCGGGCAGGATGGAGGTCGAGTTTAGCTTGAAGGAGAAAATTGAGACTCGTTCTGGAAGCGTAGCTATGCCTGCTCTAGGACCTTCGGAATCTACGGAGACCAAATTTAGTGATGATGAGCTAGTACACGCGCCAGCACCCCAGTACTTACAGCCGCATCCCCATAGCAATGCTCCTGCAATTGAAGATAGTGATCGTGAGAACAACACGAGCGGGCCATCCGCGAACACACCACCAGAAAAGCCCCCTATTATGAGTGTAGAAGCCTTTGGACATTGGCTTCCCAAACCCTCGTTCTTTTATATTGACGCGAGTGTGGTGTTTCTTTTCTCGATAGTCATTGCTTTGTTTGGAGTAGTCTATATGAACCTCGTTATGGCCTTTCCATTGTGGTGGTACCAACAAGATGGTAATGACGACTTTGCCGTCGACCCCACTACTATGCAACTGCTACAGGGGAGATGGTGGTGGATTCTCGTAGGCACATTGACTGGCTTGACTGTGGGGACTCTTCGTGTGCTACTGAAACAAACAGGTCCAATCCCTTCCTTCGTACAAGAGGTCCAAACCCAACACGCAGACCCTGTCTCGGGTATCAAAACGTGCTTACTCGCCTGTATATCCTTGATGGGTGGTGCATCTGTGGGACCAGAGGCTGGCCTGGGCGCGTTTGGTGGCGTAATGGGTCATCTCGTTGCGACTAAGCTATGTACCGGACCAAAATTCGCGAAAGAACAGGATCTGAGGCGTAGACTTTTCACATTGTGTGGTATGTCAGCTGCATTTGGTGCTTTCATGCCTACCGCGTTTGTGGCGGTGATGCTGGTGATGGAGATAGGAATGCCATTCAACACATGGGGAATAACCTACATGCGCATGTTCACTTTTTTCGCCGTAGCCGGACTCACGGCCTTCGTCGTGTACACAAATATTATCGACCACACATTTCTCAGCGACAGCTCTAAACTGAAAGCACCAGGTCAGGTGCTGTACGTGGACGAATGGTACAACGTATTCATTGGCATATCTCTGGGAGTATTGGCAGCAGCCGTGGCCCTATTTTACTGTTTAGTTGGTGCAGTCGTCAAAATTCTGGTGCAAGTGCTCTTCAAAATCGCACATAAGACCGTAGGGCATGAGATAGGCTTCATTCTCATTGCGGCGTTGGGTGGCTCGTTATATGGGCTGTTTGGCTTCATCTCGCCGCTGGTGATGGGTGATGGCATCGAACAGATGGGTGTCGTGATTGAACAAGGTGCGCAGATAGGCACTGTGGATATACTGATAGGTACCATTCTCAAAATCCTCGCTTACCATGTGTGTATAGAAACAGGCTTTGTGGGAGGGTTATTTTTACCTATAGTGGCTATCGGTATCAATGTGATGAGAATCATCATGAATGAGACGAGTATTAACGGCGCCTTGGCTGTATCGTGTGGATTTGCAATGATTCCGGGTGCTCTGGTGCCCATCCCGGTCACGTTAGTAGTGTTCTCTGCTAACACATTTATTCTAGGCCCTGCGGCAACCATCCCCATATTCGCCTGTGTTATTACTGCGTACTTTGTATTTATGGCTATGGGTCTGCCGCAGTTTTTGGCACGAAAGGGTTATGAGCGCAGAAACAAATCATTAACGGAATTTGGTGGAGAAATGCACTCGACTGTGACCAAAGGGACTGAGGTAACGAACTTGTGACGGGGTATAAATATGGTTATTAGTGAACAGTGAACACATAATTGATATGAATTCTACGTTGGAGATATTCGTATAATATATCCACACACATATGTCAGCAATCACAGTTAGAATGCATGTGTATATATTCCTAAGCACACACCAAGAATGGGTTTGATGGAGTGATTTCAAAAATCGACCTAAAAAGGAGCTGCTAAAGTGCACAGTTCCCAAAAGCAATTGAACCCCCATCGACTGCTCGATTGTCGTGCTGTTTTGTATTCCATGCTCTGAACAAGGACAAAAACGCGAAAAGACTGTATATAGATCTGGGTCTTGTGAAATGAAGTGGAAGTGGTGATTTTGATAGTGCACGACTTATACCCACTAGGAGTTCTACGACTGCTTAACAGCTTAACAATTCGCGTAATGAGAAAAGTACCTTACACCCTCCGAAATATAGAAGGATACTTCTGGATGTCTCTAGTTTTATCTGCACGATATTCTTAGCTGGCTGATAGTAGCCTTCGATTCAATTGTGACTCAGAACGATAAGTTATCATATATGGGTATACTAGCATTTATAAGATTGTGTCGTTCAGTCTGAACGATAAGTTATTCATATATGGTTATACTAGCATTTATAAGATTGTGTCGTTCAGTCTGTATGCATACATGTAGTCACTAAATCCACACATAACTATGGTATGTACATGCCATATAACTACACTCTGTAGCTACAATGTACTCGCCTACTATAAGCTGTTGCAAATCAAGCCTAGGGTCGCAAACAGGTGGAGATAGATTTATAGCAAGATTTTCAGTATCTCAGAAGGTAACTACTTCTGTCAATGTTAAACACAACCGTATCAAAGTAAGATAATTTATTAGTCTCAGGGATATGTATAACCCCGACGTTTTCTTTTTTGGTGCCCGCGTGTGCGAGCGGTCGAGTCAGCAACTGCATGCATGTACCTAGGGGACGCACAATTAGATGATATGATCCAGTCTAAATATACGCATCTCATTCTGGCCTGGCGTGACAGGATATTTTGGAAGGGATGCAGATGGGAACAATGTGTAAGGTAACTTATGTCACATTCCGACTGTCAGCAGTGAAACTGTAGATCTGCATTTCCATAGAGGGTAGGCTCCAATGTATTTCTTTCTCATCACTTGATATGAGACACTGATGTTAGCACTTGCCCTCAGTTGTCTGAATCCGAGTCCCCTATATCCAGCCGGGATGTCTTTGGAATGGTCATTGCCTTCAAATACATATCTGCAAGTCCTTCTGATGTAGGTGAAAAAGTAGGTACTTAGCGGACAATGTTATTTGACGTCCACAACCGGTGTAGCCAAATGTGTGTACATGTGTGCGTATCTGTGCACGCGTTGGATAATTGAAATACAGAGTCATGTTTATACATTAAATCATAGACAAGCATATCAAATCAAAACGAAGCACCGCGAAAAGA
>LUCW03001453.1:80000-112500 GCA_001586965.3 Sphaeroforma sirkka | reverse complement strand
GTATATTGTAAGTGATGTAACTAAATACAGCTCAATGCTTCACAACAGACATATATATATAAAAAAGACGTCCAACACACCAACCTCATTCGAACAACAAGCTCTCCTATTAACAACAAATTAATGCCTTCAATTCACAAACCGACGAAATACTCTCAAAGTACACACTGAAGTCTACTTTTTCTACCATCACTCCAAAAATTCAAATTATATACCACTGGAGGACATCGGCGGCACAACAGCCCCGGGGCGCGGTAGAGCCAAGTTGGCTGGCTCCTCCACTGATTTACTCGCGACATCTGTTTCGGCAGCGGCAGCGGTTGTTTGAGTCGCATCTGCCTCTAAATACTCCAAGTACATATTGGGACATACATAGCTGAACATTGGATAGTGTATGTTGCAAGAGGGTTCGGTGAAATTGCCCAGACAAACACTGAGGTGCACATATTTTAATAGATACTGTGACACATTTGTCAATATACTTGAGCATGATATCACCGGCTCCTGCATATGCCGTCGTCAGATATAAATGTAAGAAGTTTTCTGCTGTGAATGTTATATGCTCTTGGCCAACACGGCCAGCAACCCCATACAGTAACTATCGTTTAGAAACTGATATACCTCCCTGGAAGACAAGGACTCGCATCAATTGAATCGAATGAACGTCCAAGAACACTCATCCACACAGCAGTTGTACCACACATCCGAACAAATACAACCACACAATACACTAGTAGGTTTGCAACGAAAAATAAACAACCACATCCTAGCTTTCTCAAGTCGTTGAACGTTCTACAAAACTCTATCAAACATCACGCCGTACTATTCGTAGCATACGGAAACTTTCGCAGCAGATCACAATCAGTATGCAATATGCATAATAGCCTTATTTTGTCTCAAACTTCCTTACCACAATGCCAGACTGCCCATCATGCATCAGATACAGCAACGCAGTGCACACCAGTTATAGTGTTGTAGCGTATACTAAATAAAGACGCTTCAAAATTAGTCTATACATGGCCACACGTATGCGCTTCGGTTTTCATTGGCAGTAGCCTGTCATTCACAGGTGTATAAACTTACGGCCTTGTTCATAGTCCAGCTCAGCCTGATGCATGATCTGCTGAGTGACTTCTACCTGATGTATCATGCGCTTGTGTAGCATTCGCTCCAGATTAGAGCCAAAGACTCCGTGGCAGAACTCGCACTCGTACTCTTCATCCTCTGTGTGCATTTTGCGTAGATATTTATGTAGATTTACATACGTGTTCTCACCCATATGCACATATCAAAATATGTAGGCGAGTATGATTTATGTAAGGTCTATTCACATATACGAATATAAAAATATGTGTAAAAGTACAAGAATTAGTGGGGAGTTGCGTTGATGGTTGTACACCATGTGCGTATGTATAAATTTTACGATTGCTTTTTCTACTAGTATACTCTGGTAGCTTCTGCATGGAGGTCAGTTCAATATTAGATGCGACTGGTTACCACTACGCACTGTTGTGAGTGCATTTAAAACTGGCTACAGTCTAGGTTTTAATGACGAAGTGGGAGTACTTATAGCCATACTTACTCTCCACTTGCATACTCTTCGAGTCTTTAGCTGTTTTACCTTGTAACTCGTGTATGCCGTATACTTCTAGGATAGATTTCTATATGATGAATACACAACAGGTACGTTGAAAAGCAAAAGTGTTCATGCCAACGACACGCATGCACACTTGTATATATTCAGGTTGAACATATCCAAAATGTGCGTTTAAATACTGCACAATGAGTATCCTTCCTTAACAATGGGCATTCGCATCACACCCATCAACATCCCAGTGACAGCAATTTTTAAACCAGTACGGATATTTTACTAAGCTATCAATGAATGTCGCATAGCCTAAATATAAAAAGTCACAGTCCGATGCTCATAAATATGTCATATTCATGGGTATACCAACCTACTAGTTGCTCTACTAGTTACTCTCTTGAGAAATCCGTAAATCAGGCTCCATGATTTGAATATACAGTCTTTTATCTAATTACAAATGCTCGCGAGAGATTTCCTCATTTCACCTCTAAGTATGCGATATGAGAGACTTGTCAAGAACAAAAGAGTGCTACCTATGGGTTCCCAATTAATGATGGCTACTCGATAAGCTATTATGAGAAAAAGTATATGAACATGTGTACGAATTCTTGTATAGTATAAATACAAAACAGTGCGATAACGAACGCAAAACTCTGATATTATTGAGACACAATCTAAGCCAAATAGTACCAGATTCCCTGTCCAAGCATGCTAATTTGGTTAAACTTACCTTCCTCCGAGGATAGAAAGCACTCGTCGTCAGTGAGAATGACGGGGAGGTTTGGCACAGATAGCATTGCTTCAGCCGCCGTTTTGAGCTCTAATCAGAATTATTTTGTACATAATCGAGACGCTTGAATGGCAACCTGGTACCAGATTCTAGCTAGAAGGTAGGTTCAAGTGTCAAATGCAGATGGAGCCACCTTGCCAAAATAGTCGAGGAGATTGATTGCAACCCGAATTCCAGTGCAAAATACTCGTTGAGAAGAGAGTGGATAAAGGAGTGAGGTTGAGGGGACAGCTAAACATCTGATTACAACTTCATGAATGCAAGACATATCAATTTTTAGCGAAGAATATCAAGCATGCTCATTTCTTTGACAACGCCTTGTGATCGTGTACAGATAGTACAGGTATGAATCAACAAAATCTCATTCCAACCTGGAAACTACAACTTTAGCCACCCATACTGTCGCCACACAGTATCGCCATCACATGCAATTAATCTTAGGTTGATAACCACGCACAAGGTGTGCATGTAATTGTGCATAAAAATATGCACATTCATACTCGCCGTGAGCCCACCCCGCAAAAAAAACACCATCGTCAACTGCATTGAGCCGGAAATGGGTGAGAAATAAAGATAGAGTATCTATGCTCTAATAGTCACAACTTAAGAACTTGAAATATACCGCCTTTCCACCCAAATGCGTTTTTTAAAGGAATCTTAGGTCACAACTCTGAGTAAATCTCGTTGCAAACTCTTTACGACAGCTTACATTACTTATGCATTCCGTTTTCTTGACATCTGCACAACAATTCAAAAACCATGTACAAAAGCCAGTCTGTTGAGCACCACTTCCCTTGAGCCCCACATCTGGTAAATTACACAACAGCAGGATAGTAAACCATTGCACCATATTTGTACTTGCTACCAGTGCTCCTTCAGAGCAAACATATTCGAGAGTCTATATCATAATGGAATTGATACAGCACACGCCAGCGCGTCTCGCCAATCTGCAACACGGAGACTTGCGAATATAGCACGTGTTAACCATGTTAGGAATAGACTACGAATAAGGCAATTGCGAAGCTCTGGCTGAATTTCGTACGACATGGATCAACACTATATGCCGATTCGAGGTAGACCGACATATCGGAGAAATATTGCCAGCGTTTGGACGTAGAGCGGCTCATGGGACATTCTCCTCGGTTGATTACATATAAATACACCCAATGATTCACTCGTACGCTCTTATTGTAGTAACTTCATGTATATCAAAACACTATAACTGAATAGGCTGCAATGCTATCACATGTCCGACTGGAATGCTGCAATGTGTGATTAGCAAATAATTTTCTAAACAAGCGAGTTTGTAACACTGTGGCATACGAGAACAGAAGCAATGTGACCAAATATGGTAGATCACGATTGAGTTTTCATGTACATGAACTGTTGTAAGCTAAGCGCGTGTCGTTAACGATGATATATTAAAGTCAACAATGACGGTTGTTCTATAACATTCTTAATTGCTTTTATTAAGTTCAACGATACAAGTGGGTCTCTCAAATTGCCTAACGAGACAACGAACGCTCAAGGGCACCTACAACATTGCAGCTATCAACTTGAGAACCCGCTATATACATGGTATCATGATATGCGCGAATCGAAAATATTTGCAGCGCTAGGTAGTACACTCAAGATTGTCGGTCGCACACGTTGTTCCAAACATTTTAGAGAACACTTCAGCGTAATGTAACAATTTTGTCGTTGCATCTAAAAGTAAAGGTAGCAAATAAATATCGCAAACGAGAGCTTTTTGTTTAAGTTATAACACACCCCCTTTGCGTGTACTATGAGAAGACGAAATTTCACAGGAATCGATGCCTGACACGCTCCGATATAAGCATGGCACTTTCAGAATACACACCGAGATAACAAGCAATATTATATAGTAAGGCAACCACATGTAGTCGACAATGCACTCGTGCTCCCATAAAGAACCACTCTTCAACATCCACTTGTAAGATACGTAGGGGTATAATCACTAACTATCGACTGTGAGTGTGATAGTCACCTGCTGCTAGCATTAGTTCACAAATGGCGCAACTGATATCCGCATGGAAGCAAATCATGCGACCTGTACCTTTTGAATACCACCCCTTGCGCTATGCATTAGCAAGATCGCTTTGAAGACATAAACAGTAAGAAACATCCACCACAAAACAACGCGGAATAACTGACTATGATTGGTACCCGATCTACGACACCACATATACGTGTGCTATACTTCAGACAAAAGCAATAGTAAACCATGCAACAGTCCGCCCCAATGTACCAAACGTCGAGCTAAGTACATACCAATCCATGGTGTGATGACACTAGGGGTCTCATACTCTGGCACCAGAGGATATTCTTCGACGTCTGCATCTACCTCTGCCGCAGATATTATGTCGTCCTTAGTGTGGTACTTTGGTGTGCTAGCAGGCACTCCTGATTTATCATCCAGAATAGCAGAAGGATCGATCCAGCTAGATTGTTCTCCACGTGTTTTTTTAGATATCTTAGGGAGCGTGGCCAGCCTAGTTTGCACATCTGGCTCACCTGCGTGCGTGATATTGCAGTGCAGGGTCAATCTACTGTTAGAATTAGTGCGATAGGGACAGTAGGGACACTTGGGTAATCCTGCCAGCTCACTTGCAGTGAAGCTGTGCGACAACATGTTGTGCCTGTCTATATCATTCGGTGAGCCAGCTGCATAGTCACAGTATTCGCACATATATGGCTTTGACGTAATGGTGACGTGGTCAAGAGGCAGTGCAGGATGCTGCTTCAGTTGGTGCTTCTTCAATTCATGAGAATATACAGTATAATACACTTTACAGTGACTGCATTGAAAGGCGTTGGGAATATGCACGGTTTTGGGGTGAGCCATTGCCATTATCGTGTTAACCATTACGTGCACGTGCATACGAAAGTGTTGCTGAGCATTGCTGAATAAATACATTTAAATACTTTAACTTGAAAACTATAAACGGAAAACCTCTCTGTGGAGACTCTCTTGAGGGTTAGTGGGTGCTCTACTGCGCTACTGCGCGTCTGCGCTCAACTATCGTGTAACTGGGACGTGTCAGAAAGAACTGGAAACCCCGCCAAAATGATATCTAATAGCACCATATAAGGCAATATCCTTTTATATATCTTTTACACAACCAAAAAAGAACAAACAAAACAAAAACAAAACTCCTCTCAAAGCTCAAAACAGCTTTCCTGTTTCGCAGTAAGAAAGACTGAACCAAGTGTATGAGTGTGTGTGTGTGTATCTGTGGGTGTGCGTGTGGGTATGCGTGTGCGTGTGCGTGTGCGCGTGTGTGTGTGCGCGTGTGCGTGTGCGTATGCGTGCGCGTGCGCGTGCGCGCGTAATGCGTGCGTGCGTGTGCGTCCCGGTATGCGTCTGTATGAGTATGTGTATGAGTCCAGTGTGCGGGGGGCTGTATGTGTGGGGTGTGGATGATGGGCGCGCGTGCATGCGGGCTATAGTATGGGTGTGGGTGTGGGTGTGTATATGAACTGCGTATGATGAACGTGTGTGTAGGTGTGATGCGGGCGTGGCGCGTGTATGTGTATGTGGGTGGGTGTGTATGAGTGCGTGTGTGTATCTATAGGTGTGGGTGTGGGTGTGGGTGGTGTGGGTAGGGATGTGTGTGGCGTGTGTGTGATGAGTGTGTGGGGTGTGGGTGTGGGTGTGGGTGTGGGTGTGGGTGTGGGTGTGGGGGGGGAAGGGGGTGGGGATCGACATACTCTAATTGTGTTCAAATGCTTGGACGATAAACCAGCTATACCTACCTGAGACCCGGGTGTGCCAGTTCAGGCAAATAAACGCCAGAAGAAGAGGATTACTGCATCTGATGCGTACCTCGCATCTTCCTATCGCAATTTTTCTTGCCAGTTTGTGCTGCTTCATCCTTGTCCGTTGATGTACCCTTAAGACGCACAGATGCACTAAATACTCGAAAGTGGTATAAAAGAACTTTTCGTGTACTACTACGTGACCATGTGTTTGAATATAGCAGTGCGGCTTGCCATGTTACTGATCTGATCAAGAATACACTCATTTTTGAGAAAGACAACCCGATATTGGCGATGTAAACAGACGAAGGACCAGATCAACAATACTACTCACATCAGCGTTATCCTCTCGACAAACCTAATCCTGTCAGAGGCTATGATCGTATGGAAATCGATGAGGCTTACCACCCTCATAACATCGATCCTCATTTACCATCTAACCCTGGTAATCACTATTTTGGTAATCATTATACCAGTAATTAACTAGAGAGTACCCACTTTAGCTCTGAATACGAGGAAGTGAGAACCAGACATACTCGTCTCAGGCTATTACGTTCTGGTATGCAAGTTCTTGAGGACCATCTATTGAATGACTCTGACCTTGACGATAAGAAAGCGGATAACATTTTCTATCTAATCGATAACAAGAGAAAAGAGATAGACACCATCTTGGCACTAACAGCCCGTAGCTCTGAGTATGAGCCTCGTGAACGCTTCGAACTAAGCTTTATAAAGCAGCTAGGTAACTCAAAGGCTGAGGTCGATTTCTCTACTAATGAGAGTACAGTGGAGACACTGAAGCCCTTTGACCAACTTAAGGAGTCTGCCAGCCTTAAGAATAAGCAGATGATGAATGCCTTTATTCATTTATGTGAATCAGAGGAATGGAAAGCTATCCTGAAGGCCTATGAGCCCAACTGGAACGCCCTACCCTGGCGCCAGTTGCGTGAGAATATACTTAACGCTTTCATTGACGATGCACGTAACCGTGAACTTCTAGAGTCTCCCAAGACCTTTGCAAACGATACTACTATTCGAGGTGCTCTAGCTCATATGACACATATGAACACTCGGATGGGAGGTCGTACCTATACTGGCGAATATTTATTAATTTGTCAGATGATGGAGACTCTGATGTCAATGATGATATCATCGCCTATGGTGATTTTCAACCTATGCCTTGGTCTGTCTTCGAGCAGATAGTTCTAAATCATATCAGCCCATCTACCTGAGTACTTAGTACCTCGATCTTAACCCAGCCCACTGAGCGTATCGCGATAGAGAATAACACTGCGCGCAATACTAAGAGACCTCGCACTACTGCTGGGGGTGGTAGAGGCTCTACTTCTACTAAACCAAAGGGTGAAAGGAAGGAGAGAGCACCTTGCAAGAAGTGTGGTTACAACTTCACTAAACGTGATGGCAAGTGGAATGGTAAACATGACTCTGTTAAGTGTGCACCAGGTAAGCCAAACTTTGGACACTATATGAAAGAATGTGCAACTTGCAAGGGTACTAACGGTTGGCACAAAGATGATTTGCTGTAGAAATACGGCCTCCGGTCGGTCTAAAATATCAAGACCAAATGAGATAACATATTGGTTTTTATTTGTATTTAAAATAATTTAATACAATAAATTCTTTTTCCAATATTTCCAAAGTGTTCTAAATTCACTTTGATGGCTCCAATAGCCTGAGTATTTGGTATGACTCATTTACTTGGACTTATTCGAGACAATAGTAGATGTAATATATTATAAACTAAACTTTATATTCTCTGAACTACTACTTACAGGTTTTAGCCTTCCCACCAATCTCCAAAATCCAATAAGTCTTTTTCCTTTTGTAACTTTTCTTCAGATGGAACTTTATTTATATTAGCCAATGTATTAACTTGACTTACGTTCTTATGTCTTTCTACAACATAGGCATGTGGTCATGAACACTTAGTACATCTAGTGAAAATTATTTAATAAACAACAGCTAGAGGTACGTCCTATGTGATCGAGGATAGTAAGGCTCTTACCATGAGGCAGTCCCGATCATTCTTACACAAGCTACCACTGCTAAACCCTAACTGACTTAAATTGTATCTTAGTTTGTACAACATAGTTTAAAACATAGGAATATCCATCGAAGTTTACAGGGCCTCCACATTAGAATCTTGTAATATAAACGTGCACTTAGAAGTACGTAAACTTAGTTTTCCTTAAATGGTTTTAACGGTTTTATTAATTAAATACCTTTTTCCATTTTACATATCAGACATTTGGACAAGATGTAAACTTCGATGGAAATTACTAGGTTTCAAACTATATTAAACTAAAATACAATTTAGTCAGTTAGGATTTAGCAGTGGTAGCTTGTGTAAGAATGATCGGGACTGCCTCTTGTTAAGAGCCTAAATATCCTCGATCACACAGGGCGTACCTCTAGCTGTTCTTTATTGAATAATTTTCACTAGAAGTACTGTGTTCATAACCACATGCCTAATTTGTAGATAGACATAATAGCGTAAGTCACGTTAATACATTAGCTGATATAAATAAAGTTCCATCTGAAGAAAAGTTAAAAAAAAAGAAAAAGACTTATTGATTTTGAGATTGGTGGGAGGACCAAAATCTATAAGTAGTAATTCGGAGATTATAAAATTTAGTTTATAATATCCTACATCTACTAATGTCTCAAATAGGTCCAAGTAGATGAGTCATACCAAATACTCAGGCTATTGGAGCCATCAAAGTGAATTTAGAACACTTTGGAAATATTGGAAAAATGCTTGTATTAAATTATTTAAAATACAATTAAAAACCAATGTATTATCTCAATTGATCTTGATATTTTAGACTGACCGGAGACCGTATTTCTACAAAGACCATTAAAAGCCCCAGTAAAATACCAAATATATGATTTGGTCTAGTTCTATCAATCGAACTATATTTACTTTCCAAATATATCTATATTTGAATAACCCCTAAAACCGAACATAGGTTTCTAAGGACTATTTGCGTTGCTTAGTTTATCCTCCGCTCAGCCAACCAGATGTGCCAGTCTGATGAAGGCTAGTCCGTAATTCTTGATAAGTGGCAAGTTATTGGTTAATGCAATAACTAAGGACATCAAGCGTATTTTTCTTTTTCCTTTTCTTTTTTTTCTAAAGATAGGATTTTATGAGTCTCTCGGATTCGCCCTAACGAAAATACCATAGTTTTCACTAGACCGACAACGAAACACTAAATAAAATCCCTTTCGGCGAAAAAAAAACAGTACTGAGAGAATTATATATAGGCAATGTCTCAGCCTCATAATCCCGCAGAGTATTGCTGTCTTCACGAGGCATACCTAACTTGACTGAAAGACCCATTTCATTTATTTACTTTTAATTTTTATTATACTTAGTCTTAACCTAAGCGTTTATTTTCTCTAAGGCGTTGATATCGTCTTGATAGACCGAAACTTATATATTTTAAAGTTAGTAAAGGTATTAACTACTTAGACTACTTAAACGTAAAATTAGAAAACTTCCACAAAAAATCTTAAGTGCAGCCATTCCTTGAACAAATAGACTGCAGTCCTAAGTTAAGCATCATGACTAAGAAAGAAAACAAACCTTCAAAGAAACGCAAGGCCGAACGTAAGAAGATGGAGAGAGAGGCTGATAGTGCCGCCGCAGCTACTGCTGCCGCAGAAGCAACCGCTGCCGCTGCCGATGCGTTTAAACTCACCGTAGCCGAAGCACTCGTCTGCTTTTAGGCTATCGTATATATGGGGAAGGTAATAAGATCGACCCCGGTAAGGTGAAACACCTGTTAGATTGGCGAACACCAACCACAGGAAGAGATGTAAATAGCATGTGTGGATTTGTAAACTTCTTCTCTGATGGAGTATCACACTTAGCTGATTATCTTAAACCCTTTGGACACTTAAGATGTCATAAGGTAAGAGACTTATGGGTCAAAGAGTGTGATGACGCATTTAATGCGCTCAAGCACGCAGTCCAATAAGCTCCTGTTGTACAAGGACCAGTCGATGGCGTGCCTTTTGAAATAGCAACGGACGCATCAGATTTAGCACTCGGAGGCTTACTATACCAGGTTATAGATAATAAACCTAAGTATATACAGTTATTTAGCCGAGCAATAAATGCATCACAGTTGAATTTTCCAACTGTGAAGCAAGAGCTACTAGCCATAGTAGCAGCTTTAATACTCTTCCGCGATTACTTATACGGAACAGCTTTTACGCTGATGTGTGATCAGAAGTCTCTTTAATGTGTAAACTTCGATGGAAATTACTAGGTTTCAAACTATATTAAACTAAAATACAATTTAGTCAGTTAGGATTTAGCAGTGGTAGCTTGTGTAAGAATGATCGGGACTGCCTCTTGTTAAGAGCCTAAATATCCTCGATCACACAGGGCGTACCTCTAGCTGTTCTTTATTGAATAATTTTCACTAGAAGTACTAAATGTTCATGACCACTTGCCTAATTTGTAAATAGACATAATAACGTAAGTCACGTTAATACATTAGCTGATATAAATAAAGTTCCATCTGAAGAAAAGTTAAAAAAAAAAAAAAACTTATTGGATTTTGGAGATTGGCGGGAGGACCAAAATCAATAAGTAGTAGTTCGGAGATTATAAAATTTAGTTTATAATATCCTACATCTACTAATGTCTCAAATAGGTCCAAGTAGATGAGTCATACCAAATACTCAGGCTATTGGAGCCATCAAAGTGAATTTAGAACACTTTGGAAATATTGGAAAAAGAGCTTGTACTAATTATTTAAAATACAAATAAAAACCAATGTATTATCTCAATTGATCTTGATATTTTAGACTGACCGGAGGCCGTATTTCTACAAATGTACGAAGGAGATGAAGCCAGTCTCTCAATTACTGAGCCGATGGCATGATACAGTATCAAAGTTTCATTTTGATATCAAACATCTACCAGGCATACATAACCACTTACCGGATATGTTATCACGCTTCTTACCGGACTTTAATTGATCCGTACGTGAGTTGCTAGCAACGGACTGGAAATGTAATCCCAGGTGGTTTGAACTGGCTAAAACATTATTTAGGCCATATACGATTGACATGTTTGCTGCACATCATAACGCACAACTAAAGAACTATAGAACTTTAAATCATCTTTTAGGTGATGCCTTTCAACCAGACCTCTCCAAACATTTGTGTGGGCTAATCCACCGTGACAGTAAATTGCCCAATTATTAAATTATGTTCATATACACAAAGTTACCATCACGTTGTGTTGCCCATTACGGAGTAAAGATTCATGGCTCAATAAATTAATAGGCATGATACAATGCGAGCCAATATATTTAGATAGGGAAGTAGATACTTTCATATATCAGGGTACCCGAGCCGTCCAGAAGACATCCTGGAGACATACTAAAGTATGTCGTATAGGCCC
Organism: Sphaeroforma sirkka; assembly: GCA_001586965.3. Lineage (NCBI taxonomy): Eukaryota > Ichthyosporea > Ichthyophonida > Sphaeroforma > Sphaeroforma sirkka. The sequence goes on along the minus strand of LUCW03001453.1, from coordinate 100,899 downwards.
CATTGGAACAACCAAGTGGATCCCTTCTGAGACCTTCCTTAAAAAGGTCAAAGAGTCGGAGATTCCACTCTCCACTAGATTGAACACTAAGCAGTTCAAAGGCAACATAGTACCTGAAGTCTGTGCACAAGAAATACTATTTACTACTGACACTACAGTTAAGAAGCGTCAGTCTCTAGCTAAGACTCTATTTAATAACATAAAGTCCAAGCCCGAAGTCTTTCAACCTATTTTTCTGATGGTGTAAACTTCGATGGAAATTACTAAGTTTCAAATTATATTAAACTAAAATACAATTTAGTCAGTTAGGATTTAGCAGTGGTAGCTTGTGTAAGAATGATCGGGACTGCCTCTTGTTAAGAGCCTAAATATCCTCGATCACATAGGGCGTACCTCTAGCTGTTCTTTATTGAATAATTTTCACTAAAGTACTAAATGTTCATGACCACTTGCCTTTTGTAAATAGACATAATAACGTAAGTCACGTTAATACATTAGCTGATATAAATAAAGTTCCATCTGAAGAAAAGTTAAAAAAAAGAAAAAAGACTTATTGGATTTTGGAGATTGGCGGGAGGACCAAAATCAATAAGTAGTAGTTCGGAGATTATAAAACTTAGTTTATAATATCCTACACCTACTAATGTCTCAAATAGGTCCAAGTAGATGAGTCATACCAAATACTCAGGCTATTGGAGCCATCAAAGTGAATTTAGAACACTTTGGAAATATTGGAAAAAGAGCTTGTACTAAATTATTTAAAATACAAATAAAACCAATGTATTATCTCAATTGATCTTGATATTTTAGACTGACCGGAGGCCGTATTTCTACAATGGGATTAATGAAAGATAATCCCGAAGTATATACACATATAATGCGACTACTAAATAAGTCAGGTGTATCAAACGCACATGAGCGCACTCATAACACTCATGCGAAAGAAAGACATGAGTTTGGAAACATTACAGACTTAGAGACCACGCAAGTGGATTCTCAACACCCTACTTTTATTATGGAAGAGCAGAATGATAAAAACATTCTTGCTTGGCTGACGCAAAACCATAAGCTGAAGCACCAGAACGTAGTAGACACACTTAAAGATGCTAAGCGAAATGGGATCGCGCACCCTAAGCTGGCAACTTTAGTTGACAGAGTATATCAGTCATGTACAGACTGTGATCTCAACCAGATTAAGCGCTATGGGTTCGCACCGCTTAAGAGTGTGACTGAAGATGCTCCATGGCGCAGGGTCATCATTGATCTGGTTGAGCTGCCTACATCCGAGCACACAGGCGACCGTAACGTATGCCACTTCGTTGATGTGCCTTCACGGTATAACTTGCTCTATCCTTTCAAGGACAAGAGTACGCAGACCGTGGCAGAATTATGTTGCCAAGTCTTTGCTGACCACGGATGGTCAGGTATAATGCGCACTGATAACGGTAGCGAGTTCTGTGATGACGTAATGGAATCGTTAATACTCGTATCAGGCATGTGCCATAAAAGGGGTGTACTATATAAACCGCAAACACAAGGCGCTATTGAAACACGCCACAGAAGACCTAAGTTCCTCTCACGTACTACATTAACGGATGATGCAGATGATTGGCCGTACCACCTTAAGTGAGTAAAAACACATATGAACGAGTGTGCTGATCCGGTTACAGGAACAACACCCGCTCACTATTTTCGTGGCAGATATAGTGAGTTACAAATACCCTTTAACAAGGATGAACCTGATCACCATGAGTTGCCATGGTTAGAGAAGGTACAACGCATACACAACGTTGTATATCCTTGCTTGCGAGAGACACGAGTGTGGCCTAACTAAAAAGGCAAAATAGTTGGAATGCTACCAAGAAGATAGCAGAGTATCAGGTGGGAGACAGAGTTAGCATCCGTCAACGTAATTCCGATGCTACAGTACTAACATCGAAATGGATATGACCATATATTATCTCTGTAGCCGACACTAAAAGTGGAACCTATGAGGTTAATAACCCCGACGGTTCTAATGTCTCTGTGAAACCGCTTGTATACCTCATCGGTGAAACCACTCATCACTTTACATACAGAGTGATGAGTGGTTTCACCGATGAGGTATACAAGCGGTTTATATTACAAGCGGTTAAATATAGGCACTAGTTGAATTCCGACTACTGAGATTATTCTCGCAAGAAGGGTTCAAGTGTTTTAAGTTTTAAGTGAATAGTTATGATTTATTTAATTCGAGTCCCTGCTTTCATATGCATTGGACTCGTAATCCTTGAGCCATTAAAAAACACCTCTTAAGGTGAAAAAGGTTCTCACTTAATCTATAATTCAATCCAAAGTCAGTGTCGCCACGTCTTCAACTGATTGTGGCTTCCATTGGGTTTTAGGCCTTATACGTTTAGATTGTACTCCTCCGATATTTAGATATGCCCTTATGCCCATCAGAGATTTTCTATAATGATGTTTCCCTTCTCACGACACTTCGGCTCCGAGATTAATTCCATCTGTAATATTTCTGTGTCCCTCTCTGAGTTTAGATTCTCTCCTTGGTTGATGCTGGGATAAACATTATTGAGCCTCCGGCATTTGATCGTAGTTTTATGCTTGCTAAACAATCTTGGTTTACTGTGATCAATAACTTCCGAGAGCAGATTAAGTTTCTCAACCGATTCCCGAAAGTGAACTAAGCCTGTCAACTGCAACATATTAATAATAGCTGCGGTTCTATGTGAGTCACAACCTATGCGGAAAGACATCATGTGATCAGCGTGAGATTTAGTTGCAGAGAAGTTAAAATAGAAAACATCGAAGTGTTAAAGGGTTCCGCATGAGGTTTCTCATACTGACCATATTAGTTTTACCCTGGCCAGCCCAAGCGGCTGAACACTAGCACAAACACCTTAGGTATAAAACCAAAGATGAGGTCAGAAATAAAAACATTCATTTGCATTTTATTCAAAGTCTACTACATTGCACTCTAACAGGCCTGTTATTGCTGTAGTGAGCACTCCTGGTGTCGTAATGGAAGTATCATTTGGTAGTGTTGTTGTGGTGGGTGATGCTGTTATGGTGTTATTGAGAGTTGATGTTGTCGAAGTCGATGCTGTAGATGGTTCCGGTGGGTGGCACGGGTGTTGTTGTTCTGGTGTTTGTTTCAGATGGTAACGGTATGATGCTTAAAAGGTTGATGCCTGCTGGAAGCCTGTTGTGTGCTCTGGTTGTCTGGGCCTGGCTTGGTATGTTGGTTATTGTATGGGTTGTGGGTGTGATTGTGCCAATAATGCTGGATATAGTTTGTTCGTCAATGGCAGATTGCAGCAAGACCTCTTCGCTAAGCCTCAAGCCAGAATACTATTAGAGTAGGGACATTACTGACTTACCGATCTTGTCAATAATGTCCCTACTCTAATAGTATTCTGGCTTGAGGCTTGCTCTATCTCCTCTCCGATGAGTTCATCTATGTCAATTCTATCGGGTCTCATTTTGCTGTGCTTTTTGGAATCTCTACTATTTCTGCGTAATACGGTGCGCTTTTGTGTGTTTTACAACTATGTGAGAGTGGTCTGTGCGGTGTGTTTCAAATGCTATTCATACTTAAAGGCGAAACACTACTGCCACTAAAATTCGAACTACAAAATAACGTTCTGCCCCGGTATCTATGCCGAATCTCGTATCGGCCCTTCTCGTGTGTGCCCTCGTGCGTGGGATACAAATTAAATATTAGAGTATAAAAAACCACAGCTTTCACTACAATAAAGCTCTTATGCACGCGCCGTAAAAGCAACATAAGTTTTAGGAGCCTACTTGTAACTAACATGATCCAATCCGCATGAGCGAGACTGAGTTCAAACAAACACCTTGGGTGCCGACCCCGAGTCTCGAAGAAAGTGGCGAATACTCCAAACATCTGGTTGAAACACTCGCAATGGATCCTTCAGGTGAACCAACGAATGCGGACCTGCCATCCGGAAAGAATCGAAAGGAAAAAGCTTCGCGTAAACCCACGTACTCCACGAGAGCACAAGGACCAACAATAAATGGTCTGAAAGACGTAAAAGTCAATGTGTGTTCTATCGTCACTTGTACTGATTATTTGATTCTACGCATGGCGTATTCCATAAACTGTCAACAAACAGAGAGCAAGAACTATATTTAGATACTATCGGACATGATGATTACATTTACGTCTGTGGAGATCCGGTTGTACCTGAGGAGCATCCGCTAAGCACCGTGTTAGGCACACGTAAAGAGCTCGCGTGCAATGATGAAGTTGATGGAGCCTACTACACCTGGGGCAAAAAGTGCATCTATGATGTATATGATCGCTTATTCTTCTTTAACTGTGCTGATTCTGGGGAGATTCGTTATCCGGATGACGAAAATTACTCTTTTGTTCGCCCTACGTGCGCCGCCTGTCACAATATGGGGGGCTTTCAGCGATGGTGTTTGTCAACGTTAAACACTGGCAAGCGTAAGAGAGTGGACAGTGACAGTGATGATGAAAATGATGCTGCTACCACAGATAGAAACTGAATTGTAGCTACTGTCACCTAGATCGTAGTAACCATAGTAAAAATATATCAAAAATCAATATTGTGTATATTACAGTTTATAATACCAAACGATTGGTTTTGATGATCACCTTTGTTAGATGCATATCTCTAGGACTGAATTGCACGTTTTTAGGACTGAATTGCAACTATTGTCCAAAGTCAAAAATGGAGGGGGCAGACGTGGAAATTGCTCGGGCTGAAAAGCCGGGGGATATCGCCTAAAGTTAGGCGAATGATTGAACCAACCAACCTAGTAGGCTGGTTGTTTCAGTCTTTAGCTAATTTGCTACGATGAGATCTAGTCACCATACCTCAAGAGCTTAGGACAAGCTTGTTACGATTAATCAAGTTGTGTAGTCTCTAGACAGGGACTCGTATTTAAGAAACAGAGAAGATTGAACTGAACCAAACCTCGCTGAATGATCGGAAACCGATACCCTGGGTTCAGTGTTACCAAAGATGCCCAATGAGAATGTACAATCTGTGAAGGCTAGGGGCACAGGAAATAGCGTATGGCAAACCAGGTGAACACGCATTTTTTTGAACTATTTTACAACGTAATGCAACAACTCACAAAGTGGCAATTTTTGTACTTATCATTTGGTGTTAGAGTCGTCTGCATTTGTTCCTGATGTTAGCAGAAATATATATGGCCCCTAAATGAGATGATGAACTCATCAAAATTGCCGCTGTGGACATTAAAATGCTAGGAATAATATTATTATTTTTCCATAGGCGATAAGTTGTAATGTATGTTCATATGGTATGGCTCTCATAGCCGTTGTAGTTGTTCGGGGAAGATCGATGGGAAGAAGTGGTCATTAAATTTCCGTTTGAAGCTTGGGCCAAGTGAGTCTACGATGGAGGTTATGCGCTGGGCAAATCCAGGCCGGTCCTGGTCAGCTGTACCCCAGAAGTTAAAAATGCTAGTCTTTGACAACAGCTGTACCCCAGAAGTTGATAAAACTCGAATAATTCTCTGCGGTGTATCAGATGGGATAAATACCGGGGACTGTAAACTTTTGAAAGACAAAATGAAATATGCTGCGGCGCCAGAAACGGCACATTGCCCACCGGTAGGTGTTAAGCAACCGCAATCAATATCTCAAGACAACGCTTTGGACCGAACTTGCAAGGGATCTACGAATGTAGCTCTGTACATGGAGCACAAAATTTCCATGTGCCCTATATTAAAATACACGGCTAGTTTTGTGCCGATGAGTTTTTGTGTGGTGTACACATACACACGGCAGAGACGCCGTTCCCTTTCGTACTCACATAGAATTCGGACAGATCTCGCGCCACGTACCAATATCCATTGCGCTGTGAGCCGACTCCAACGGCTTGAACAAACTGAGGAGATAAAATGTTTGTCCGCAGGGCGAGCGCGTATTTGGCTAACATTGGTTTTGATTGTACTTATGCTGTGCGTGGGAGAGAATAGATGTAAGCACGTGCAACCCAGACGTGGTCCAGTTGAGATAACCGCCAGTATACTCAGTATGTGTTTGATGTCCAGCGACCAAGGATTTGCACTTCGCTGTCTGAGATGGTCCCATCTTTGAGAGTGGATAGTCCCCCAATTCGTGCGAATGGTCCGAATGTTCTGATAATCGTGCTGGGTTGGGTCCTGCTTATAAGTGTTTGAATTTGTGTGGTCTGTGCTACATATTTCTGAGAAAATACGTGGCTTTTCATTACCCCATATTTATATTTTCCCTTCCCATATTTATTTTTCACGACGGACCTTTGACCCATCTTTTCGTCTCCGACACGTAAATCTCGGTGACCCGCAGGTCACCAGTGTAAAACTAACTACCAAATTTCATAAACCCACAGACCCCACCAAAAAGTCACATGTTAGACCTGAAATGTAGATTTTATTACCATTATAAAAAATTCAGTTGGGACCCACAGCAACAAATGTTGGGCCAGGCCAAACCCCCAAATAAGTCGTTCGTTACCAAGGACTCCTTGCCCAATGACCAATGGAAATTGTACATACAAAAATCTATCACAGACCTCTCTGCCCATGTCAATACTCTACAGGCCAATCTCAACCAAATGTCAGGACCGACTCGACCAGACCTGAACAATGATGGGCCTATTTCCAAGAAGTCTCTAGCTGATGACCAATGAAAATCAACCATGCATTAAATGCTCAAGGCTCTGTGCCAAAGTGAACAACCTCGAATCCGAACTCCGGGACCTTAAATCCAAACTTGTGCACCTCTTGATAAAGGCACACCCAGCACCATCCGATTCGGCTCCACAAGCCGGCCTGCCCCGCTTGCGCCCAATAGCAGAAGTGAGCCTCCCAGCTACTGCTCAAAAGTGGGCAAACCCGCAAAGCCGAGCCCAAAAAAACGCCCGACCGCACCAGCTGCTCAACCCCTACTGCGGCCGCCAGTACCCACACACCTTTTGACGAAAGTGATGGGCCGCCCGATGCCGGACGAAACTCTCCACGAAATGGACAAAACTCCGGTATGGCTCTTCTTTCGGGCAATTTTCCCTAACGGCAAGCCCCCATCCCAATAAGTATTTCAAAATCAATGGCACTCCCGACCTCTCCTCATCGCCGCCACTTCCTTTGGTATCTCCTGTCCAAACCGATTTCTCAACCGAATCGCCACGGGAGTTTCACCAGTTTCGTCCGTCTTTGTGTTCCTAGTGAAGCTGTTGCCCAGGTGAAACGACATGCAACACTTACGTGGAAATGGCAATTTGATGAAACTATCGACCCACGCTCCAACATTATCCCGACTCTACGAAAGCAGCTCTAATCCACTATCTTCGTACCAAGCGTGAGACGCGCTGAACCCATGAACGAGCGCCAAAAATTCTTGCCTCCGCAGAATGGATGCTCTACTGAACCCCCTTGTCAACTCCACTTGTAAATTATCTCTTTTGAAATAAATATTATTATCCCTATCAGGGTGTTCGGACGTGGTGAGTGACAACCACTTTAATGAGTACGATATGGACAAATGTGTAGATGAGTTTCAGGTAGTCTTTTCGCGTGCACGCCTGTCGGTCGGAATTGCTATTTTTATGAAGATGGTAACAGAATCACAATGTGTGTGGGTAGAATTGTAACCCCTGAACCTAAGCGCCAATATACGAGCAGGATTTTGAAATGTCTCGATACTCGGGTGAATGCATAGTTCACCACCGCACATAGTTCACCGCTGCAAATAGAAAGAGAACATGCTAGGAGGTGTCACAGTCTATACACACAACCAGTTCACATTATTGATGTAACGTATCAAATCGCATACCTAACCAGCCGGTATATACGATCCAAATATCTTATCCTTCTGGTAGGTACCCCCATAGGATGTCCGTGGCTGGGATCAGACACTCGTGTACCGCGAGATCTTTTATCACTCGCTGAGCAAAGATGTTAATAATTCTGTTGGTGATCCAGAACATAAAGTTATACCCTTGCAACAAAACATCCAAAAATTCGAGTCCAAAGAAGCATCTAATTGATTCGAGATCAAATTCACTCAATTTATATACATCCTCTTTTGCATTTACTATTCATATATTGTGAAGACAGCCCATGTTTGAATAATATCGTTTGCTCATTACTCTTCACAAACTGCCTGGTCGTTCACTGGGAATACTCGCATTCCTGCACTTATATTTTTTACTATCCCTTGTCAAGTTTGCGCATCAACTGTCGCAACTAACTGTCGCCACTTCAAATTGTTCCGCTGTTGGTACTGCACGCAGCGAAGACAGGGATTCCTGGTGAGTTCCTTCATGTACAGACAAATTTACCGTTCACGCTTTCCCAAACACACTTCATGCACATGTAAAATTAACCATCCTAATTAAGTATTTCTACCTCAACAACCATCTCCATCATCAACATAATCCCGCAAACGGGCACGACAAATTCTTACTACAAAACGCACGCATCCAAAATAGAAACTTAAGCCAAGATTTGAACGCTTAACATACATATAGTACATTCATACTTTCGTTCACGACACTTTTTTTTTTGCACATCTTGTAATTTATGTTAATAGCTCGCTTGGCCCAGCGGTAAGGCGTTCGCCTTCTAAGCGAAAGTCCGCGAGTTCGATCCTCGCAGTGAGAAATTTTAGCTGGCGACCCCCCTGCAACCGTGGCCAATCACGCTGTTAAAGTATTACTTCAAAATTTCGCTATCACGCTGCCAAAGTACTCCTTTTAAATTAAAATTTGGTCCAAATAAGTCATCGCACCTGTTGGTTCCGCCTATGGTACTTCCGATCTAGGCCTTCTAGCACATCCTTGGTCTGGTGCGGCATCGGCTCACCCCCAATCTCGGTCCTCGACCGAAATATAACGGACATCCTGGTCCTACTCGGCATTTCGTACTCTGCATTAACCCATTCCACGGCACTTCACGGTGCAGACCCGATCCGTACCACAAAGGTGGGTACGCTATTTAGTAGGTCAGCAAGCGAATACGTGGCACACTCGATGGTGTCAGTTTGTTGTCAGCCGGCCTAAATTGACCTAGCGCATATCCTCCATCGTCGACTCACTTGGCCCAAGCTTCAAACGAGAATTTACTAACCACTTCTTCCCAATCTTCCTCAAACCACAACAACTGCTATGAGAGCCATATCATATGTACATATATTGTAACTTAATTCCTTTGGAATAAATAATATTGTTCCTATCCGCCATTCTGTCCTGCTCATCGACCTCAATTTCTGCGCTGTGGCCAACATACATAAATATGTGCATCTAACCTGCCTTCTACAGTCTTTTGACCTATTTTATCTCATTCACTCCACAATTCTCAAACTTCTTTTTGTTATGTATTCTGATTGAAAACTTTTATGCCTTACATGACGATTAAACATCACACATGTTCGTCGCATCTTCCTACAGTTTTCCGTCGCGCACTACTATTCACGCACGTACAATTCTGTGTTAAATCGCTTATCATGTCCAACTATTTTAGTTGTACGTTCTAAAATACAAGCTTACAACTCATGTTTTGATTTTATTTCCTGACAATTGTCCACTCCATTTAGTAACACAGGTCTGGCATTTGCTCCATTTCAAAGTAGTGTCTTATTTCTACCATATATATCTTTATAGTTTATACTCGATACATGAAGCTCCTTTTCAGCTTCCAGAATTCTTCTATTCTTTTCTTCCCAGCTGTAGCTTTTTTTCTTTCGCATTATTTCTCGTGTCCTAACATAATTTAAGCAACATCTCAAACTGACCTCGTACAAGAAAAAAGCTTTGAAAATCAAACTTGAACAACAGTTTTTCTCAACATTCCTAACAAGATATATCAAAGTATATAATAGTTTCTTTATTAACTCAGATCACCCTCTATGTGTGTTTCTCACAAAAAACGATTCTTAATCTACAATCGTGGATTGCTATACCTTTTATAGTCATACTATATTCTACTGCTTCTTCAGAACATTAAATCGCAATCTCAAACATTATCTCAAACTGGTCTCATACACAAAGCATCCTTTACATTAAACTAAAAAAAACGGTTATCTTGTGACCTTTCTATCCACTCAGATATTCCTTTATGTATGGTACTCTACGAAAACAATCTTTGATCTTTAATTGTGGATTTTTCTACTATTTACGGGCAACGTAAACTACTCCTTCTTCGTAACCTTCAATCATGAAAAGCAATATTCAAACTGGTCTCATACACTTAAAACATCCTCGAAAGTAAACTAAAAAACAGTTTGTGTGTATCTTGACCTTTCGATCCACTCAGATATCCCTCCATGTATGATACTCTCAAAAACAATTTATTTGTAGTAGAGAATTGTTATTCCATATATAGCCATCTTGTATTTTCATATATGTCAATTCGCACGTGACCTTTTGTGTAACTCTATTGCGCTTTCATTCGGTTGACCGGTCAAACCATCTATGCATTGTTAATGTATATCTCTGTCTATCCATACTGTACAATTCTTATCACAACTGCCTCATTAATACATCATACGCAGCAGTTGCTAGTCGATACGCGACAATTTTCTCTACAACTTTCCAATCTCCCTCTTCAACTACAGATCATCTGTATAGTATAAGTTTATCCCCACTTATGCAGTATATACTATGTCCATCTATGCTTCACATCCCTTCTAATAAACCCCAAATCATTACTACTTTCAGTTTTTGTTTTCAAATTACTATAAATAAAAAGCAACGCTATAATGATGTAAATTAATTTCAATATAAATACTAACTTATTCTCGTTCATTAATCACACTTTATTCGAGTACAAACCCTGTACCAACATCCTCTCCACCACTGCTACAATAGCCATCATTTCCCCTTTCAAAAAAATATAGCCACTTTCAATACAAAATAGCTTCAAGATTCCATCAGACAGAACAACCATAATCTCCATCGTCGTCCGTGTTGAAAAAATCAAATAATAGACTTTTTGTTGCCGCCCCATTGCTGGTACTCAATTTGGACTGGTACTAAAAGTGGTGATTGTTCATCGCGATACAACATTTATCAGCGTCCAGACCATTGATCACGTGAAGAATCACTTGTCTGTATACAAGTTAAAATTTCAGCGCGATCAGAGCACCGAGTATAGTAATTGCTCCGCCCCGAATTTACGTTTGTTTTCTCATGCCCATGGCACCCATTCCCTGTATTGCTTGTCGTCTACAAGTCGACCTTGTCAAAAATACCACTGATACCGGCAATATTATCCAATCGTCTACCGATGATGAAATGACAATGGTGTTTGAGGCTTTCGTCGTCCAGCTCGAATGGTTTGATGGGTGTCCTATCTTTTTCAACGACCAGTGCGTGCTTGTCTACTCTCGAATATCGTTTAAAAGTTCAAGTCCTCTCAAACTAAATGAAGCCGCGGAAGTTTGCAACACACCTGAAGGCGTGGAACGATTTGGCAAAGTGTTTTGCAACGAGGTCTCGGAAGTCAAACGACTGACGATGAAAAGTTCTATGTGAACGTCAAGGAAATACACATTATCCCATGCACCTTGGGTCTGATGTCCTTTATGAAAGGAAGGGGCGCCGGCGGAGTCATCCGGGTAGTCGTACCGCACGGCTATGATGAACCTGACCCGTTCAAGTTGATGCGCACGTTGCCAAAGACGGTGCAGATATATGCCGATATGGAAATGAAGAAGGTTACGACCGTGCTTGACTCGAAATTAGTTAAGAGTGCAAATAGCGCCTAGAAAACGCCACCGCATCCTCAGCCTTGTGGTCCTTCAAGCCCCGAACATCGTTCGAACATTCCCATGGAAGACTCCAATATGGATTCCCCGGCGGCACCTAGACGCCGCAGGCGTGTGGATGAAGATAAAAAGTTTGATACTATCATGCTTAATCATGAGGTCAGCAGTAACGATCATAGCAAAAGGCGAAGTAGGAGCCGCGGCAAGGGTAAAGAATCCGTGATGTCCAGCATCGATACAACGGGGCCGCCATATAAGCGCCGTGATATTTCGGCGCCGAGACAGCGACATCGAACGGCCGAATAGGTGCTACCAAGTCGTCCGATTAACTTGGATGATGATGATGACGATGATGATTATCATCACGACTTAAATAGTCCAATTGGGTCCCCCGTATCTCCGGACTTCTTGGCAAAAATGGATTAAAGAGGAGTGAGGTCATAAAGGGGGACGATACGATGTGACTTGTGCTGCAGACCACCAGATAGTCACTGCCATGACTGTTGGACTGCATCATAACAGGTCCGTGGTGCAGCCTGTGGTCAATGATGCATCTAAGGAGGCCAAGAGGATGGCGAACAATATCGTCTACTTGCTGCAGAAGAATGCGCCGTTCCCTGTAGTATAAGGGGAAATTGATCGTATGACGGACTCGTAATGTGTATACGTATTGTAATAAAAAAAATCGAAATAGGTTTTAGCCTTTCAGGTTTTTTTAAGGGGCTTGAAAATAAATAAATATTCAATTTAAAAAAAATTGAAGTGTCAGTGTACCTGCAAAAGAGAAATGTTATGAAGTTTACGAGTTTTTGAAAATGATAGCTTACTTTTTCAATGAGCGAGATGGTTACAGTTTCATCGTGGAGGCGGTATACGTCCAGCACTGTCTAAATTGATTGACTGAACTGATATCTATAGACAGATACGAAGATTGAGATGGAAAAGAAAAGCAGGAATTCTCTGACCCAAATCAGGGTCTCACAAAGGATCTCACAGACTATCATTCAGCCACATACGTTTAATTCACCTGTGATCCTAATCAGGATCTCACGGGCATCCACGTACGTTTGCATCCGAAATACAGTCGCATCATTTCTGTGATACCTGGTGCACTCACAATAAATCGTTTCCTGAACATTTACATACATATCTTTTTACAAATCTATCTGTCCAAATAGTTCTACACGACACTTCTTGTTCTTCAGTCTCTATTCCCGTTTATTTCTTATAGTTCTTACCATTTTGCATATTTTTTTTTCGGGGGCTACATTCCCGTATGGATCATTTTTGTCCTGAAATAAACATAATTGTTTTGGGGATTTATTTCTATACATATACCATTTTTGTTCAAAATTGGATATTCCATTCTAATTTATGTCGTCTTAAATTCAGAATTCACTTCTTTCTCGTCGCATTTATTTTGTTCTACATAGTGTACATCATTTCTGATCTTTATCAATTTAATTCTATTAGTAAGAAGTCAGTGGTTCAATCATTCTTCCTTTCGTTTATATTTTCGATACAGTACAGTTGCAATGTTCTTTAGTAAATTCCTCGATACTGTATGTATGCGTACAAACAAATACGGAATTTTATGTTGTAGTAGAATGTTAGTAGTTTAACTGAGTTTTCGTCGTATATATGTGGGGTGCATTGCAGGTACAATGTCCAATAGTAGGGTTTGCGATACTATACAGGGTTGCTTTAAAAACGAATGAATACGGAATTTCTGTTTGTAGTAGATAGATAGTGGTCGAATTGCGCTTTGCTTCGTATATAATACAGCTTCCGGTTGCTTTGCTACAATAGCAACATTTTTTTTCTATTTGCGACCGACATTTAGTCATATAACAGACGGCCCCACAACATAATATGGGTTTCATGCATGTTTATTCAATATAAGCACGCGCAATGTGTACCTCTATAATATATATGGCTAATATTTCAGAATCAATCTCTGTACTAATCACAAACGTTTAGTATGAAGATCAGCTTCAACACTCAAGTAGAAAACCGCGTATCTTTGTTCGATAGCAAACACTGGCACATTGATTGCTCGATCACATATAACACTTCCTGGGTACGTTATTCTGACCAGTACTTAATGAACTTCAATGAAAACCGCTTTAGTCTTTAGTATTTCTCGCTGGACAATCTTTGCATGGACCGGACTGTTTGAATTGAACTCACAAACCGACTCCTCATAGTGGTCAATTAACGAAGACTGAAGGTTTGACGCTCGCCCGAGCCAAACTGTTCTTGTGATCCAGTGAAAAGAGTGGGCGGTCTGTACTGGGTGGGCTGGCCGTTGTTGGGAGGTGCCCCTGTATTTGCACCTGATCAATAAGAAGGGTATTGACAACACGGTAAGCGAAAATAAAAGTGCATACACTTTCAGTGAGATTGTGGTACTTTGAAAGACATTGCGATAGTTGTGAATGGGTTGGGGGGGGGGGGGGGGGGGGGTTGTAAAAAACGTTGGAGGCCGTTGGTTTTCTTGAGCTTCCGTCTTTGCTCCATCATATCCGCACAACCGTTTTACAATGGAAGCAATAAATCAGGCCTGTCTGTGTTTTGTAAGATATTTCGTAAGCAATGAATTCGATGCCGCTGTGATCATCGCTCATGACCAGTAGAAACATAGGGGCGCACGGGTTAGTAGCGAACCATGGATCTGTGTGCCATGTTGAAGCACAGAAGGTTCAACTGCGTTTGAAAGATCATATATAGAATATATACATATATTGAGATACATGCATACAGGAAGAAATAGCACATGAAAACCCTAGTATATAGCTTATCCCCACAGTCGTGAATACATCCCGTACGTCCATACCGTAGGGTTGCGCCGGGGTTGAATATGTAGCGCCCGCTGGTGGATGGCTATACGGCGCGGTTGAGCCGTACTGGTACGATTTTTGTCCGCTATGTTCCGACCGGTCCAGTCCATTAAATACAGGGCCAGGTGCTTGTCTTTGTGGTGGTGGTTGAGTGAGTTGTGTCTGTGCCTGTGGCGGAGCTGGACCCGTGTTCTGTGTTTGATCCTAAAGGATAAAGAAGATACGCACGAGACAGAAAGAAACAAATTCAGGTGAAAAAAAAGTAGTTCCACACTAATTCAAGTAAGCGATGTCATTTTTGGCGAACAACTATGAGTCATCGTTAAATTATGGGAATATCGAGTTGTCTATGATGTTGCTAGCTGTAGAATGCCATGCATCTCACGAAAGCAAAGATATCCTGAGGCTGATATGAGAAAGACATACATGGGCGCCTTTTACTGTACCGTAGGTACAATTTCACGCTTGTGTTATCACCGCATCTCTCATTATATGGCAAACATACAACCTCTCACACATGAAATCCCACATATAACAGCATAGTGCAGGGATTGGGCCATATTCGCATACACATGCATGCGCTTTCTCCTACGGCGGGAGGATGTGATGACGGCAAACAGCAATTGCTATCTATACGAGTCGGGCAGAACTAATAAGATATTGTACACTTCTTCCCAGCATACATGATACAATAGATTAGTCTGATGGAAACTATAGTCTTCGCCAGACAGTGGGTGATGTTAGCTAAGGCACACGTTTACGCTGACAGGATGAGGAAGCTATAACGGTAAGCACAGATAACTACTGCGTGACGGATTAAGGGGCGTGTGGGGTTGGGGGCATTGTGATCATGTTTGATTTTGTGACTTACAGGCAAATCATGGAGAGACACAAAAAAGTGAAAGCTAAAATCAGAGATCATCATATAATATACGTATCCCATATGTATATATATATATATATATATATATATATACACATATATATATATACATATACAATACTTACATACATACATACATACATACATACATATATATATATATATATATATATATATATATATATATATATATATATATATATATATATATATATATATATATATATATATATTATATATATATATATATATATATGGATTCATATATGTATAAATATATAGACTCACCTGATATATCTGTTGTGGCATTGATGATGGGGGTTGCTGTGAGTATGGTTGTGTCATGGGCAGAGAGGGTGTTCTCATATGTGTGATGTCATGCGTCGATGAAACGGAATCCCGCGGACCCTCCGACAGATTTGGAATGCTATTTGGGAGTGATTTCGATACCGTCTGCGAAATCGTGAGATCATTTTGTGAGTGTCCGTGTTCAATTTGTGAAAGCGAATGCATACGATAATTCGATAAACATACAGAATCGTATATACGTCATTTGCAGATGAGGCACGTCTTTGAATCGCGTACAGAGATTAAAAAACAAAACAAAAACAAACTGAACTTGAACATTGCTCCGTGTGTATGCACACATACATGTATTTCTCTGCAGCTCAATGCGGGTAATTGCACCCAAAATTACATACACTCCTCTTTGTACGTAGTAGTCTGACTCTAAAAAATCTGATAGTTATATATACTATTTCATGTAATGCTAGGGATGTACAAGCTCTTCACCCAATTCACGGCAAGCTGTGTGTGATGTGATTCCGTGCATGTCTGGCCTACGATTATATATGCACGCAAGTAGCCATGAATATCAAATCCCTATGGGCATATATGTATCCCAGTACGCCTGTAAACGAAAGCATCGACACTGCACATAATTGTACCGAGGAAATAAATATAAGTCGCACCTTCTACGCCTTTACTGTAGGGTATATACTACGCCTTTACTGTAGGGTATATATATACTTTACTATAGGGTATATATAGACTCGTGTGCGGAATATAGACGTGTGCAACTAACACTAAATGCATTTACGGATCTAGTACACGTTTGTGCATGTACACACACATAAACTCCACATACGGATACACTGCACGTTTGCATACCTCCGCCACAGGCGCCTCCAACCCCTGCAGTTCGTCGCGACTAGAAGTGCCACTCACACTCCCCGTACTCTGACTGGCCATGCTGGTGTTTAAATCTGCATATGAACCCACACCTTGAATAGCGTTTGCACCAGTGTTGTATGCCTGAGCTTCCTCGGTAGCAGACCCGTTTAACGTTGGGGTTGGGGTTGGCTCGGGGGCACTATCTTCTGAAGTGGAATCGCGCGGTGGGGGTACAGGGGTGTGGCCCAGGTCTGTGATTTGCTGTGAGAGTGCCTGTGCAATGAAGGGTTATGCAGTGTTACAGGGTTATCCTATAAAGGGGTGCACCAGATATGCTTAATGGCACGAACATTTAGACACATCGTCATGAATATTCAGATACGTCCCGCTGACGTATTATTAGTATAGTTATGCAGTCTTCCGATTGATTATGCTACTAAAAATAATTGTGTTCCATACTGTACGAACGGGGTTGACGGTAGTAGAGTAGTGTGCAATTGCCCATTGATAATAAAGCAGGTGGTTAAACACTCAGACGTCCACAAAAACCAGGCTGGTGCATATATTCCTTCCAATCCTATAGTGTAGTAATCGTTTCTCTACACCCATGTACGCATCGTCGGACACACAGGCACGACGTTTGATAAAACCAGCCATTCACATACGGTATTATGCTCATCCTCAAACGCCAAGAGTAGTATCAAATCCTCAACCTCCACGCGTGACCCTCGCACACTGGCCTCCAGTTGCTGCACTAGTTTCCTCAGTTGCGCGTTCTCGGTTTTAAGATTCTCTATTTCGGACAGAGACGCCATGGACATGGTCCCACCCTCACTCCCTCTGAATTGAAGCTAACAAGGACAAAGAAGCAACTTAGCCACACGAGTTAACACATAAATTTCCACTTCAGTTCCCGTTCCCGATTCGTGATTCTTGGTCCAAAATATAGGCAATTCTACTTTCAAAACTTCCAGATGGCGCCTCCTCTACGACGAGAAAGATGTGAAGTCTGCATTAACGATCGTATGTACCCGAAATTAATGCTGAATGTCCGTGTGAGATAAAGCGTCGATAATTAACACACATTGTAATCCTCTACATATGAGAGCTTTTTTAAAACAACTCATAGTTTTATTGCGGCGCCCTGATACCGAGATGTACACACACAGATACGTTGTATGGAACACATTAAACAAACACTCGGTCAGTATAGTAAACAGCTTCTTGAGCACTGAAATTATCAGAGTACTAGCATGACATATATGCATCACAGGCATGTATATACGATCAGAAACATATATATATATATATATATATTGGCCGCAATCACGATCAGGTGAGCCATTTCACAGGCTCCACCTGTGTTTTGTCACTGTGCGTTCATAGTAAGTGTATGTGTATATGAACTCTTTAGATATACATGCGTATATATATATATATATATATATATATATATATATATATATATATATATATATATATATATATATATATATATATGTATATATATATATATAAGTATATGTAATCGAACACACACCATCGCAGCTGCCTATTGTTTGAGCCTGTGATCTATGTTATGCGACTATGGTGTGATACAACCTTACCACACACCAATCTATACGTATCACACCCCATTATATTCAGACAAACATATACATAACATTCTACAGCCATAGCTAGACACATTCAGTACAAAAGCTCATACATACGCGCGGTGCACTCTATCACTACACTTCGCTCGAAGCATACACGTGCACACACACCGTCGCAGCAGCCTGTTGTTTGAGCATGGTGATTTCTCTGTGTTGTGCGTCGATGGTTTGTTTTAACTTCTTCACATCAGCGCTGTCTGGGGCTGCGGCTGGGGCTGCCCCCAACGCCGCCGCTTCCTGATAGAGTAGCAAGTCAATGCGACAAAACAAGCGCGTGGGATAGGGTTTTAGGATTTTAGGATTTTAGGGTTTTAAGATATCCATACGACAATACCACAATGTCAACGTCTGACAGCATGTCTACCCGACTAACGTCATAGGCCGACGAAAGTTATGCGACAGTCTACAATGCATACCAGCCAAATATGGAGGTTGAAATCTTAAACAGTTCCAATAAAACCAGGCAACAGATAACTGACAGTGCGAACCATATTCTCAATCATTTTTACGTCATAGCGACCACTTTCTCTGATCTCGAAAATACACATACATGTACACAGGTCACTTTCTTCGATCAAAAAAAAAAAAAAAGAAAGATGTATGAGTGCATGTTTAAACGGTCTCCGTTGGATATAAAACGTACCTGAGGAGGCATTGTGATTGTGGCCATGACCTTTTCCTTGACACTCTTCACCAACACTGTGAATGGGTAGTCGAACCACGTTTCATCTGGCTTTCCTGATCGCAACTGTTGGGATTATGCCAAAAATAGTCAGAAAAGGGGTTAAGTACATAGATATATGCAGAGGAAAGAAAAATGTACAAACATGCTACTAAACATATATGCAGCAAGAGGACTATATATATACATATATATATATATACAGATGTATATCTATATCGATATGTATATATATATATATATATATATATATATGTATATGTATATGTATATGTATATGTATATAAATATATATAATATGCATTATGCACGCATGCATGCATGCATGCAAGTGCATATATGGTATATATGGATTTGTATGCATGTGTGTGTGTATGCGTGTGTATGTGTGTGTGTACGTATGCATGCATGCATATATATTATATATTAATATATATGTTATATTATAATATTATTATATATATTATTATTATATATAATATAATTATTATAATAATATATATATATATATATAATATTAATATATGTATGCATGTACATGTATTGTATATGTATCCTGACATAAACAAAATATAATAAAAGATAATATGCATATAATATATGCATATATGCATATGCATATTATTATTATATAATATTAATATATATATATGTACAAAACATACATGAAGCATGCATGTATGCGTGCGTAATATTATAATATGCGCGCGTATGATATATACATATATAATATGATTTACATCTTTTTACGTTTTACGTTTACGTTATATATTTACATTACATATATGTTATGCATTATGCATGGTTACATGTACGTTACATGCACCACGCACGCACACACACACACACGTCACGTACATTGCATACATATATTGCATTTCACGTACGTTACATACACGCATGCATTACGCATGCGTACATGCATACGTTACATGCATACGTGCATATACGTGCATATTATATATATATATATATATATATATATATATATATATATATATATCTATATCTATATCTATATCCATATATATATATATATATATATATATATATATATATATATATATATATATATATATATATATATATATATATATACGTAAAGCGAGTGAATTTACTCTTAGACAAATGTGAGTAAACGATGTTTGATATGGTGATATTGTTCATTTAAGCGTATGTGTTGTTGTGTCGGCAGAGAGATATAGCACGTGCATAAATTCAGCAACAAGGTTCAATGCGATGTATAGTGCAACGCAGTGGACAAGGAATTGAAGAAGAACCCGTACACAAAAAATGCACAGGGAAGGGTGGTTCCCAATCATTGGTGCGGTACAAACCGACCAGTGGCTGCATGTAATACAGGCTATAGTCTTGCTCAATATATATATATATATATATAAATACACACACACACACACACACACACACACACATACATACATACATACATATATATATATATATATAAAATATATATATACATATATATATATATATATATAGATATAGATATAGATATATATATATATATAGATATAGATATAGATATAGATATAGAATTATATAATATTGTATAGAATTACATATATATATATATATATATATATATATATATATATATATATATATATATATATATATATATATATATATATATATATATATATATATATGCAAATATAAATATATACATATACATATAACTACATATCCATATCCATATGCGTGTAAATAAATATAAATATAAATATAAATACAACTATAAATATACATATAAATATAAATATACATATATATATATATATATAAATATACGCCTACAACCCCTAGACACCTACATAAAAACCACTGTACTACTACACACAGGCACATACATCACTACGCAACCATGTGCCCGAACCC
>LUCW03001453.1:0-72500 GCA_001586965.3 Sphaeroforma sirkka | reverse complement strand
AAGCAATCAGAGTGGCATTGAAGGATATGATCATATGACTATAGACCATCAGGGCGATATTAAAGGATGAGATGACAAAAATATAGACAATCAGGGTGATTCTGAAGGATATGACCACAGAAATATAGACAATCAGGGCGATATTAAAGGGTACAATGACAAAAATATAGACAATCAGGGTGATTCTGAAGGATATGATCATTTGACTATAGACCATCAGGGCGATATTAAAGGATACGATGACAAAAATATAGACAATCAGGGTGATTCTGAAAGATATGATCACAGAAATATATGATCACAGAGATATATACAATCAGGGCGATATTAAAGAATACGATGACAAAAATATAGACAATCAAGGGTGATTCTGAAAGATATGATCACAGAAATATATGATCACAGAGATATATACAATCAGGGCGATATTAAAATTAAAGAATATGATCACAAAATTACGCAACTCTATGGCCAACTGCAAACAAGAAAAGGGTTTTAAGATATACAAAGAAATAGCGCATACCTCTTGCAATTTATCGGGGCAGTTCGTTAACAGCAGGAGAAGCACCTGCGAGAATCGGATTCGAATTCGAAACGATTAATCTGGGTTGAATTTGAATTAATTTGATTGAATTCCAAACAACTGATTTGATTCGAATGTTAAATATATAATTTGAATTTATACGAATTCTAAACAACTAATTTGACATGTATTCAAAACAATTAATATGAATTTAAGTGAACTATTATTTTTGGTAACATATGACAAGTGAATACACTAAAATTTCCAACGCGTAATTAGAAGTAGGAGGATCTACGAGATCTTGATGTCCGAAAATGGGAATAAAAATTAGGAATAGAACGCACATACATGAGCAATATCAAGCCGAGAAGATGTCGAACGTGAATATTTGAAGCTAAGATCACTGGTAGGTACAAATGTAATGACAAACTTGTACACGACAATGCCATGCATAGTTATATAGCAATAACACGGACCGGGATATATATATATACATATATAAAGATATAGATATATATGTATATATGTATATGTACACAGATACAGATACAGATACAGATGTATATATAGATATAGATATATAGATATATAGATAAATAAATATAGAAATATAGAAATATAGAAATATAGAAATATATATATATATATATATATATATATATATATATATATATATATATATATATATATATATATATATATATATATATATATATATACATATATAAATATATATATATATATATATATATATATATATATATATATATATATATATATATATAAATCTCCCAAATGTCAGAGATACGTAACCGTACATGAATATATAAATTTCGTATCTTGAAGTGTGCTAATATAAAACAAACTGTATGTCTGAAAAGATTCAAATATATACGGAAAAGTATATAACAACACACGTACGCATTGTCACCAGGTGCATTCGACACATGCACGCAATACGTTTTGTTATATAGTTTTTCTGTATGTAATTCTTTTCACATTGTCAGTTTCTTAGATATAATCATGCAATATATATTTATATATATATATATATATTATAATACATGCTCAAGTAGGATGTAGTAACCACGCTCGACAATCAATTGTAGTTCGTAGTAGAAAGGGCCTTTGCCGTTGCCCTGCACTCAGATAAATACTCTGTATAAACCGCAGCCACAGCCACACATATCCCATGCCCACCCTCAAACGTTTCGAGTACTGGACATCCCCATATCAATCCGAACGCCAAGCTATATGGGCTTTAATCAATACCACGTACATATATGCATACGTGCATACACACATACATGAGTGCTCATAAATCCGACAAACAAGTGCACATAAAGACATTAAGAATAGGCTACGGATATCGCTGACGAGATACACATCCATTGGCCTAGAACACACCTGTACACATTGGAACCGGACGTAGAAATCGTACTCCTCTAGCAGCGACAACAGACAAGACACGTATCTGTGGAATGGAAGAGGTTATGCTTGGTGTCAGCTGTATGGTGTAGCACGCTATGTAGGTGGCGGAGTGCCTAAATGTTTGTATAGTGGTATGTTGCA
Source organism: Sphaeroforma sirkka (assembly GCA_001586965.3). Lineage (NCBI taxonomy): Eukaryota > Ichthyosporea > Ichthyophonida > Sphaeroforma > Sphaeroforma sirkka. The sequence continues at coordinate 70,405 of LUCW03001453.1, read as the reverse complement.
GTATCTGCTATGAGATGTACTGATACAGGACTAATCCATCTTAGCAAATCTTGACATGACGTACACGGATATTGAAAAGAAGAGCTGATATGTGTCAGGTGTACCTGTGCATGTACAGAAATATCTGCGTATTTACCAAAAAAGTATGCAAAAAGTATAGGTCGACGATACATATGTAAACACGTTAATGCCTTTACATGTAACGATAAAGATAGTACTGTGTATGATGAAAATGAGTATGTTTACGTATCTACATTTTACTTAACACACATACAAGTGTGATAACAATAATGATGGTAAAAATTTATATATCTATATATATATATATATATACAAAGCCATATCCACAAACAAAGATCCGCATAAATGAATATGTGTTTAGTTTATATATATACATGCATACAACGAATTCTTATCGCTTAACCCCATCATTAAGATTAAGTAGGAGAGCTATATAGTACATACTCGCTTTTTTTGACGAATATCTCTGTGAAGCCGATTCCCAAATCACTAGAGTCGTCTTTAGGAGTTGAGGATTGCAGGTCTGTAAAGAAAAGAAAAAGGAACTAAGCCACATTTAATCTGTACTTATATACATATGTATATATATATATATATATATTTATATATGTATATATACAAACATGTAAATATATAAATATAGAAATATAGAAATATATATATAGAAATATATATATATATATATATATATATATATATATATATATATAAATAGATTTTAAATAATATAATATATATATATATATATACACCCCGACGAAGAAGAACTCGATGTAAGCACATACACAATCGCCACACAATCGCCGGAAAGAATGCGTGTGTGTAGAAATACGTGTATTCTATGCGCAGTTCAATACGCATACACATAGTGTGAGCAAAAAGGGCCGACATGAAGTTGTGAATCTCCGTCTTTGGAGTATTGGCAAATTTAGTTAAATATGGTATGTTTCCATTATTAGTATAGCGGTACGCACCGATCCTCCTAGCTCGTAGCCTAGGTACTGCAAATCTACCTCCACTGTGTTTTCTTATAGTATGGATGTGCGAATGTACATGGGCTAGAACCCTAGCACACATGTCAACACTATCGGCGTGGCAGGTGTTTCTGCATCACTGACTGAATCTAATCACACCAGGCATCACTAAGCAAAATGGTACAAACACGATCCTGCAAGCCCACAATAGCCAATCTCCTCTAATCAAACCCATCTCCGATAAATACTACCTACCTTTACCATCGCCTTTGGTCGCGTCGTCTGGCTGAAATACACATGCGAGTGTCTCCAAGGCGTATCGTACGATCTCTACGTCGGAACGGTCGTTCTGTAGTACTACCATGAGCACATCCATGCCCTGGGTTCCAATCTAGGTGTATCAAACAGATAGACAAGCAAAGTTGAATCTAGTGTTGTATATGGGCAAGGAAGGTTCAAGAGCGGAAAACAGAGATATATATATGTGACAGGCGTAGGCAACACTAGGAACTCATCTATGAGAAAGTATTCCTAATGTAGTACGTTGTAAGTGCACACGTATGCGCATATAACCGTGTAAACATCTATTCAAACTAATACATTGCAGAAATCGTTTTCACGGCCATGCAGAAAGTATACCATACTGTGGAATTGAATGCAAGCCATATAGATATAAAAATGCACAAATACGCAATACAAATAACAATACAACATATATATATATATATATATACGAATATACAAACATATAGACAGTGATATAACTGATATCGAATATACGAGTATACGGAATATATATATATATATATATATATATATATATATATATATATATATATATATATATATATATATATATATATATATATATATATACATATATATATTATGCATATATATATATGCATATATATATATATATATATATATATATATATATATATATATATATATATATATATATATATATATATATATATATATATATATATATATATATATATATATATATATTAAGTATCACTCTATTCGTGCATTACAGCGATACCTCCAGCTGATAGTCCTGTGCCATGGCCTTGAGTGCGCGCACTGAGTCTCTGCGATCTTCTAGAAGCGTTGACGACGCTACACGGTCGCATAACTTCGCCACTGTGTCCGCACCAGAATGCTCCTCTGGTGCCTGCAAGTTATAAAAGAAAATTTAGGATAAAATTCTAAAGCTTGGCACAGATGGGAATGACTTATAGATAATTCCAGAGTCATAAAGAGATGTTCGTACGATCATATTTAGTGTGTCGTAATCGAGTGATACACCAGAATAAAACCGTCAAATGATAGTGCTAGAGTTGTCTAGGGCTCGCAGCAGCAAATGCTTTGCGAATTGGTGGCATCAGAGTGTAATGTCAGCGCACTCTCTACCGCAGTAACATAACTAAATTTGCCCTGGCGACTAGAAAAATTCGATTTAAATTTGAAGTCCTTTCTGTACTACGATCGAGTATACGATTTGGCAACGAAAACTTGGTACAAGAGATCCGGAACGCAATACCATGGCATGTACTTCCTCAGGCTTGTCGGTTTCTTTCAAGATTAATTGAACGACACAGATGTGTTCAAATGGACCATTTGTAATGAGAGCTTCGCCTTCGAGGTATGTACAAACTTTGATAGTATATAACTATGCGGTTTGGGTTATGAGGATGTCACCACATGAATGCGTACTCGCAGGTGCTAGATGTGTCCTCAATTCAGTTGCCGTTTGAGTATGAACTGTGATACACCTGTTACATATCAGTTCCCCTACTTCCCTCACAGATGAGCACCAGAGAGAAGTACATACGAAACAATACATCTGAGAACTTCCCAGAATGCATTAGATATGAAGGCGAAAGTATCAACATATATTGAATATAAACTCATACATATGTGCCAAAACATAAGTAGACATATGTATATAGGCACCAAAATTATATATATATATATATATATATATATATATATATATATATATATATATATATATATATATATATATTCATATACATTTAGAAATATATGCACAGATGCACACATATATACATACATATATATGTCATATATATATATATATATATATATATATATATATATATATATATAATATATATATATATATATATATATATATATATACATATTATATAATTACATACATTGGTGATGTGTGATTATGATGTATGCATATATGCATGTATATATATTATATATATGCATACACACATATATAATAATGCATATATATATACATATGTAACCTATAATATATACAATAATAATATATATGTATTACATACGATGACTGGCAATGCATGCATGTTGTATGCTGGATATATGCGTTTCACACATTGCATATACAACATGTATGTTACATTTGTCAATGTATACATCTATAAGAGCACGTTTCATGTAATAATATACATAATATTATATATGTATTATATATTAATATATATATGTGTATGTGTATTATGTATATGCATGCATGCAATGCATGTACATATGCATGTGTATGCATGCATGCATATGCATGCATATGTATATATAATATATAACATGTATGTATGTATGTATTAATAATAATATATATATAATATTGTTGAATGTATAACAATCTATCTATGCATGTATACTATTGGTATGTATGTATATATATATATAATATGCAGTGATGATGCATGATGTGTGTATGTGTGTGCATAATATGTATGCATGCATGCATGTATTATATAATTAAATATATGGATTATGTATATATGCATGTATTATATATATGTATATGTATTATAATATAATAATATATATATATATATATTCATATAAAGGAATATAGAAACATAAAATATACATGCATGGATGCGTACATAATAACCATGGAATTGCTGGTATGTATATGTATATGTAATGATACATAATATGAACATTATGTATATACATGATTATTAAACATATATCAACTATATGTATATATATATATAATATATATATATATAGATGTGTTTATATATTATATAATATATATATATCATGTACACACATGAATAAATATATATATTTGACATATATATATCAATATATCAATATATCGATATACATATATATATATATATATATATATATATATATATATATATATGTATATATGTATGTAGGCATGCATAAATACAAATATAAAGATACATATAAATATATGTACATATATGTATATATACATGTGTATATATATATATATAAAATAAATATATATATATATATATATATATATATATATATATATATATATATATATAAGTATATATGTATATATATTGGCTAAAATCCTTCTGCTACTATTTAAATTACTACATGACAATACTTACGGGCATGGAATTCCAGTAGTCCGATAGCATATTCATCTTGACGTTGATTTTCTGTATCCCGTTTGAACGACTTTGGTTGTTCCTTTCGTGTTCAAATTATGCAGTTTCTATGCTAGCTCATGGGCTCTCCCACTCGTCAGCTGTTACTGATAGAGGGAGGTCCTCCCTTCACTATCGCTACACGGAGGATATCGTAATAGATAGTCAATATGCCTTCATGAGCCTTTCAAGAGATGTCTTTGATATGTAGAGAGGTTATACGGTTTATCGAGACATCTGGTTTGTGTAGGTGTGTCGTGTCGGTGTGCTCGTATTCATATTGGCACGGCGTAAATAATAGAGATATCGGTAAATCTTGGACTCTGGGGGAGATGTTGTTGTTTTGCTGAGATGCTCCACTCTCTAGAAAAGATTCGAAGAAAAAAATTCACAACTCACTATTCTGATTGGATTAAAAAACTATTCTAATAATAGATGCGAGTCATCACTTTTATAAGTGGCTTTTGTAAACAAAATATTTTTTACTGTAGTAAACCGTTCACGATAGTGCTCAACGTTTTAGATACGGGTTGACTTTTTGTATTCAATACAAAACAGTACAACTGCATAAAATAAAGGGCTTTTTATAACAATAATAACAATTCGGATACGGTTTGTAAATATGCAACACATATTCATTGAAAGCTGCCCACTAAATATACACAAGTGATTAACGTTTTAGATACGGGTTGACTTTTTGTATTCAATACAAAACAGTACAACTGCATAAAATAAAGGGCTTTTATAAACAATAATAACAATTCGGATACGGTTTGTAAATATGCAACACATATTCATTGAAAGCTGCCCACTAAATATACATAAGTGATTAACGTTTTGGTTACGAATTTTGTAACCAATACATATCGCCTTAACTCTAGAAACCGTTGATAATAGTGTTCAACGTTTTGGATACAGATTGAACGACAAATAGACTGCCAGATTTGGCAGAGTTTTAAAAAGTTAAAAATAAAGCCATAGAGCCGATTTGACGTGTTCTATGTTGTATTTTTTTATTTATATAATTGTTGTTTTTAAAAATGATAATTCCCGTATCAGGAGAGGGGTTTGATAACATGCGGACATCAGTCGTGTATGTAAATACTACATACTTATACAGTAGCTGTGTCAGTATAGTAAAGAGTTTAGGCCACTCTGATCGACATAGCACACAGTACACACAGCACAGTCAATTGTAGCCAACCTACTCGTCTTCTTGAACATTTCGATTACACACAATGAGTCACGCCAGTGGGATAACAGGTATGAATATGTTATTCGACCAGAGTGCTGCGTGAACGCTATTGTTTGTGCTAAGTGACTTGATATGTAGAAGATTCGTGTGAGACGTAGTTAAAGATAGTTATACATATTGAATCAGAGGTAAATAAAATAAGAAACCATCAAACTTTTGTCTGTGTGTATCTTCGATTATTGTCGTTCATAACGATTCCAGCTGCCGAGAATTGTAGGTGTTATTGTGTACCTTAATAATATATGAATGTGGTATATGTTTTCACACCCCCATGTACTATATAGATTTTATTTTACGCGTTTCTAAGATACTTTCAAGTTTAGTCTGAGGCCAGTGATCGTCCAGGCTGTAGTATAAAAGGGATAATATTGTTCGATATACTATGTATATATCAGCAATTATGAGCAGATAGGGCAGGTTGATGGGGCCACCTGTATATGTTTTCAAAATACTATTTTGGTGGTCTACGGTACACATTTATTCTGATGAATACATGTATTCATATGTACGTATTCATACACAGCTACATATATATATATATATGTATATATATATATATATATATATATATATATATATATATATATATATTATATATATATATATATATATATATATATATATAAATATATTCATATTATGTACATGTTTTACAAATATATACACATACATATATATATATGATATGTATGTATATATATATATATTATATATGTTTATCATATGTATATATACATATATATATATATATATATGTGTGTGTATGTATGAGTGTATGTAGAGTGTTTGTACATACATTCATTGGCTACTGAGATATTGTTGTCCATAGGTGTCTACCTTCCTGATGTGATTTGGTCACTCTCACCTGTATGGCCTATCTATCCTGCTCCTCAGTTTGGTACGTGGCTGTGCTTCCTTGTTCTGCATATGTCTAGTTTAACATTAGGTTCGTCACTAACTGATCCAGTAAACGTTGTCGTTCAACAAGCTACGCATCTGTGCCCGCATTTTTTTTTCTGCCATTTCAGAGATTAGACTGGCAAACCGATAAACATCGACTGCAACAGACCACCCTATACCTTTCACATGGTCCTTTTTGTAACTCCCTTTCTTCTATCAAGCCTGGTGTGTTGATTTACAAACGTATTCAACTCGCGCTCGCTATTGTTTTTCCATCGCAGTGGACGATGAGCTCAATAAGACGTTCCAGTCCTTGCGACTGGAGGGCGAGGACACTCTGCGTGCAGTACACATTACAATCGAGAATGGTAAGATCCAATGAAAGCGTACCAATTTTAAAAGGTTAAAATGGATGAAATACCGATCTTTATATATGCGGGGATGCACCGCTCCTACAAAGTTGAATGACTGGAATATTGGTCTTTGTGTATGTGCATGCATATATTATCTTAGACGTTACTTCGCATCCAGTCCACCGGGTACACCTACATAAGCATTCGCATTGGGCATTGCATCTGGCTCATAACAGAGTGCACAGATTGTGTGCTTGGTGTGTGATGATGTATATTTATGTATATGTAGAGCATAGCCTTGTATGTTTTTTTAGAAGGATATGTGTAGAGGTGCGTCTGCATGAGGTTACATTGCGCCTACGCCAGGTACCCTTGTTAACTGATAAGGCATAGCATCCATCCTTGCTCGTAGTTGTGGTGATCGGGTTGGCGTGTACACCCTTTAGCCCACATACCACCGATACAACACAGATTATTAGTGAATGCTATTACGTAACCACATATCACAAATGCACATGCTGTATATTATTGTTTAATACCAAACTCTAAAACCCTAAACCCCTCTAAATCTCTAAAATCCTAAAACCCTTAAACATAATACTATCACCTACCTCTGTTAGTGCCGAAGTTGGCGGTGTTGCCCGAACGCCGCCAAAGTCAACACGACTTTCGACAACACACACTCCACCGCTTATCAACGGCACAACCCACTCGCACAGGCACACACGTGCTCATCGGAATTAGTTTCATTAGTTTCCATTCAGTGGGGTTTTTTTTGCCTCATGTCAACCGCCCAAGACTTTCTGCAACACACGCTCCACCGCTTATCAACGGCACAACCCGTTCGCACAGTCACACATGTGCTCATCGGAATTAGTTTAATTAGTTTACTGTGCTCGACACACCACAGTGGACCGTCTGCTGCAGGGCACCACTGTGCAGTACAAACGTAAATAGTTTTTATTTATAATCGGAATTAGTTTAATTAGTTCACAATCAGTGGGTTTCTTTTTTGCCTCATGTCAACCGTCTCTATCCACGTGACACCGACTCTATCCAATAAGATTAGTCTGCCCCAACACACACACACACCCCTATGACATTTGAGCTCCGTCTTTTGACACTCATACCGCCCACCCTTCCTCGGCCAAACCGTATGCTGCCAAAATGAGACCCCGAGACTAACAGAGTCCGCGTATCTATTCCAAATCTACGATTAGCACTGATTAGTTGCAGTCTCAATTTACATGCAAAATCAGTACAATCTAGCACATTATCAACACACACACAAAAAGGGTTATACAGACGGACGCCAGTCCCCTCAAATTGAGACCCAATTTTCACGAAATGGGGTGCAACAATTGTACACTCACTATATCAGAACAAACTCTTAAGTGCACGCGCGGAGTGTAACCTTAACACAGACGTAAGCTACTGAGACGCGTCCCATTCTACAGTATAGTGTAGCACGGGACTGAATAATACTAAGGCAGCATATCGCGCTGTCGCCCGAAATACCAGGACGGATCTCAGACCCTAAAACTGACCCCCGAATTGCTCGTACTTGACCCTACTGCATGCACAGAACAACTGGTGCAGGAGGATACGGCAACAACAGAGGGCGACTTCCAGGCCGATTACGAAGCGAAACTAGTCCCGCTAATCGAACAAGGGAAAGCGGGATACTACTTTATACGCACAGACAAGACACAGGCGGGTGAAGTTGCACTGCACCTGTGGATACTTATTGTGTACGTGCCGGACAGTACACCTGTGAGGCAGAAAATGCTGTACGCATCAACCAAATCAACAGTGAGGCGAGAATTCGGTAGGTCGACTGGTAGTGTGAGGTTTTGAACATATATATATATACATATATATATATATATATATATATATATATATATATATATATATATATATACATATATATATATATATATATCATCAATATCATATACTGTGCATCTGGAGATAACGATACGATACGTGATGTGCGTCGGTGTGTGTAATTCCTCGATTGTACTTATAGCCACATCTCTGCACATGTACCGACATATCCTCAACCCAACATCCTCGTGCATGTAGCAGTGTCCAGTTCTCAACTGTCCATAATCTGTGGCTGGACCAGTACACGGCTTTCCGTGTGATTGCGTGTATTAATTCTACCGCTACAACTGAACCTGAGAGCCTCCTAGAACATTAAAGACTGTCTCTCCTACTGCTTTACTATGATATATATACCACTTTATGTTGGGCCCTGGCACGACCCTGTATTGCCAGCGATCGGTGTAGGTCTTGGTACGGTTTGGAGAACGTGTCTGGCGCAAAAACTAACTCTAGGACCTTACTGCGTTCTCGTCACCTCCACTGTCAGTACTCTTTTTATACATTATCTACCTATTATATATTCACTATCTATCCATTATTTTTTTACTATCTACCCTCTATTTATTCACTATCTACCCTATATTTATTCACTATCTACCTTCTATTTGTTCTATATCTACCGTCTATTTATCAATATCTACCCTCTATTTATTCAATATCTACCCTCTATATATTCACTGCCTACCCTCTATTTATTCACTATGTACCCTCTATATATTCACTATCTACCCTCTATTTAGTCACTATCTACCCTCTTTTTTTAAAATATTTCTTCTCTGGTTATCCATTAGTATCCCCTAGTCTCCCACTAATTTCCCACTCATTTCCCACTAATTTTAAACTCCTTTTGGACTCAGGCGATTCGCTGATTACCGATGACCTGTTTGGTACAGTGATTGAGGATGTGGACTACAAAGGCTACCTCGCCCATCTCAAGAGCGATGCAGCCCCTCCCCCTATGTCAATAGCCGAGCAGGTGTGTTTAACCTTGGTACTAGCATCAGATGTAAATGAGTCAACACGCACACACACTCTCTTATTGAGTATACGGCCGGAGGCGTAGGTAGAAGAAATGCATGAACCTGTGTGCGTTGCTTTCGGGATATGATTTTCGTATGAAATTGGTCGGAGTCAATACCTTGTATAGGTGTTCGCAGATATTGGATTGCCATGGCCAATAAGATCTCAATGCCCATACCTCACACACGTGTATATGGGGAATCCACCGTGGTGAACTTGCGCGTTTGTGTTTTGAAACTGATTAGAATATCCTTATTTTGCTTACGTAAAATCCATTGCCCATTTGCGTTTAAGGCTGACAATGATATTCATAATTTATACGTAAATTGTGTTGCACATCTACATTTGGAGACCGGCCAGATTATCCGTATTCTGCATATACGTAAAATCCATTGCGCATTTACGTTTTGGGGCTGACCAGAATATTCGTAATTTGCGTATTATACGTAAACTGCTTCCAGGAAAACGCTGAGATTAAACTGGCAGAGAACAACGCACACATCAGTGCCAGCGGTCGGCACGAGATCTCCAGTGGGGTGTCCTTTCCATTCCTGGACGAGGCCAAACAGGCCCTGGTCCAATTTAGAAACAAAGAAGTGCAGTACGTGCAATTAGCCCTCGATGTCAACAAGGAGGTAAGCCCAGGGTTGAATTTGTTGTCCTACTTGTCTGTATGGAGATAGGGACATTGTGTGAGGGATATTCAGATACGGATTGAGGTCTTGGAGTTATCATATGTCCGTGCTAGGAATGCGTTACACGCGAGGCAGGCGGGTATACTCCAAGACATTCGAGTGTCCCTTGCTATCTGAAAGCCTCTCACTTTGGCGTTGTAGTTGGGGGATCAGTTTCAAATCTCGAAATTACGTATGATGGACGATACTAAGAACACAACACCATTTTCGCTTATTGCTTCTATCAATTGAATATGTAGATTCTGTTAGATACATCTATATATATATATATATATATTGGTTTAGGGTTTGGTGTGTGTGTGTGTAAATACTATATATACATACATGTATATATATATATATATATATATATATATATATATATATATGTGTGTGTGTGTGTGTGTGTGTGTGTGTGTGTGTGTGTGTATATTTTTGTACGTACGTATGTATGCATATATATATATATATATATATATATATATATATATATATATAGCAAGGGTTTTACCCCAAACCATCTATACCACTCTAAAGCCCTACATGCATGATACATAGTAATCTTACCACATCCCAAACGTCCGTCACCTGCAGGTGATCACTCTAGCCCTAGCTGACAACACCACCACAAACGAATTGGAGTCAAAGACACCCACAGACAGTCCTCGATACCACTTCCTGGCCTATCCCCATGAGAGCGACGGCCAGGAGCAGCGACCCATATGTAAGTGCAGAGACTTCATTCGCTTGTGCGAACGTGTATATGTATATGTGATCAGTATGATCTGTCTCTGTGTTCCCAATCCCGTGTGAGCAGACGGTGCTATGGTGGTAAACCCTGTGGTTTAGCAGAAGTGCATCCTAAACCCTAAAACTCTAAAACCCTAACACCCTTAGCAGACGTGCATCTGCGCACAAACAAATGAAGTCTGTTTTATAGTGGGGTCTCTTCATTCGGTAGATCCACAATGTAATTTTGAGTTGCTTACCATCTCTGGTAATCCTGCGCTATCTTGCCCTGGAGCAGATCTATACGAATTACTACCTGAAGCTGTCTGCTGCTAATTGTATCTATTGTCTGTCGATACATTAATCGTTTCATATCAACGGTGGGCGGCCATTGACAATCAATCCACAATTCGCATTTAAGTTCTTCCTGGGTGGCTAAGGTGTATCAGTATGTTTTCCGGTTTTAGGTTTCGTTTTTCATCACGGGCACCAAATGTCCATCAATTTACTACAGAACTTTCTTGATACGGCCTTCTCTCTATATATAAGGTTCTCCATAGATGCCAATCAGTCAGAAAATAGCTAGATTGGGACTTAATGCACTTAGTTACTGTAAGCATAGTTCTATTTATAGCGCTTTCTATTTTCAAAGTCAGTACAAACAACTATGTATGTGCCGTCGATCTCATCGGTACTACAGCAAATGGCACACAAATATAAAACACAAATCTGTGTGCCCATGTCCTTCTCGCCTGAATATATTGACAGTTGTTGGGAGTGAACTTCCCCACCACTACAAACCTCGAAGGAAACAGAGCAGCGAATATATATATATATATATATATATATATATATATCTATATATATATATATATATATATATATATATATATATATATATATATATATATATGTGTGTGTGTGTATATGTATATATAGATAGATAGATAGATAAATTAATAGATAGATAGATAGATATATTTATATATATATATATATATATATATATGTATATATATATATATATATATATATATCCCTTGATATTATGCGACTAAATCACTAGAACGGCCCGTCACCACCCAAACAACAACATCATCAACACCAACACCAACCTCCTACTAACGGCATCCCTCCCTCTGGATCCTATCTGGCACTCAGTCTTCATCTACAGTTGTCCTGGCTTCAACTGCCCCATCAAAGAGCGTATGCTGTATGCGTCGTGTAAGAACGAAGTGATCTCGATCGCCGTTGACTGTGGCGTAACTGCTACACATAAGGTACGTGCGTGTCCTGTCTTGTTGTATTTAGGAGTACGTGGGACGCATTATTTGTATCGTGTAAGTGTACACGGGTGCAGTACAAGGGTTGCTACTGAAGCCACATACCATCCCTCGCTTTAGATGCACATACTATATTATGTAAGTGTACACGTGTACAGTATAAGGGCGCTCATGAAGCCACATACCATTCCTCTCTTTAGCTGCACAAATTATATTATGTACGTGTACACATGTAACGTATATGGGTTCTAGTAAACCTCAAACCACTCCTCTCGAATCATTGTCCACAACCCCCCCCCCCCCTTTTTTTTTTTTTTGCAACTTCCAGCTACATAAGTATATGAGAAAATAATGCTGTGTTGTGCGCGGATGTGTATTGGTGTACACTTCCTCGATGTTTAGTGTATTTAGGGTTCTCAGGGTTTAGGGGGTTTGGTACGTATTTTGGACAACTCATTGGCTTTAATGTTTACGAAAGCTCATTCCTCTGTGTGTGAGTGTAGACAACTAAAAAGGCTTTTGCCGGTACCGAACTGTCGTCAACCCCAAGAAGCAAATCTAGGCATGTCTCCCCAGCCTTGTATTGTCCTTGACCGATTATACCACCCTAAACAATTATTTTATCTAGATGGAAGTAAGCGACGGGAGTGAACTCACACACGAGGCCCTATATACTGAGGTGCATCCACCAGTGGTGGAAGCCACGAAGCGTATTGTTAAACCTAAGGGACCTGGTATGTCCAGTTCACTTGGCTACGGGTGTGCTCTGTTCTTTTTTAGGTTCAATATTGTCCTAAATTTACATAGATGATAGACAGATCATATGAGCTTGGCCCCAGGAGAGTGTTAGCCCTCCATGCAAGTAGTATAGGACTGTGTCAGCATTGCGTATATGTTTTTGTTGGTCGTCGTCAGGTCTTGGGTTTAGAATATCTACCCTTCCTAGGCTGAAACATGGAGATTTCCATTTGCTTAGGGTTTAGGGTTTCGTAGCTTCCGTTACTTGCTCGACTCTCCAAAGCTGTACACGGCTGCCTACAATCGACCTTTCTAAGTGAGTTAATTGCTTTCGACGGTGTCTACCACATACACTTCAATCATATCTATTATTTTAATGTTCCAACCATTTGTCACAAATTGTACACCGTACAGGCCGGAGTAAAACAAGACCGACCAGAGCAACTGAGTAATCGGGCATGAAGTTACGAGTGGTAGCGTAAATAATCAAAAGTAATAAAAAGTAAATAGTAGTGTAAATAGCTTCTGCCATGAATTCAATTGTTTTGGATGTCGCAAGTTATGATATTTTATATCACGAATGGTCTAAGGGCACCACACCGAAAGCCATGCATAGTGGGGAGTGGTTGACCCGCCCATACCTACAAGCACGCACATTCTTGCCTTATATACAAATTTCTGTTGTCAGCGTTGCCATATTCCATTGAGGTGCAATCCTGCCGCTGATTTTAGGCAGTATTTAAAGATACCTGTATGGTTGGTATCATTTATTTATTCTCATAGAAACATACAATAGAGGGTGAACAGACAGTTCTACTTAGTTCTGTGGAATGATGAGCAATTCATGGATACATACGATGCTTACAGGGAAAATCAAGAGCGAGTTGAGGAGGTTAAGAATGTCAAAAGACGACTTGTTCCGTGTCTACTTTACACATAAGTACAACACCCCACACTCCATCACTACTGTTTACGCTACACATGTGTACAACAACCCACACTCCATCACTACTCTCTACGCTACACATGTCACTGTCAGGTTTGCGTTGCCGTTCTAAAGAATAATGGGTCTGTAGAATTAGTGATTCCTAGTCGTGAGGCGTATAAGGCTTCCCTTTGCCCTCTCTTAGTGAATTGTGGAAAGAGGAGGCTGGAAACAAAGCAATTAGGTATAAGCTCCTGCGGTGGAAGTGGAAGGTCGGTCTAGTGAGCTTCAAATACCCATTGGCATATATAGAAAATGATATTAAATACTGTGTGCTCACACCTCTCACTCTCTCTCACTCACTCTCTCTCTCATTTAATGCCGAACTTCAATGAGCTTGAAACGAATATGGATATGCAACCGCATGACTTAGTATGCCAGACCTCATCATCCGGATCGAGTTCTCCCGTGTCGTCTAGTATCAGCTACACCTTAATGGCGCACGAGCACTTTTAAAGCATTCCAATCATTAGCCAAATACATCGCAGACTCGCAAGTCATAACACGCCGCATTGATAGGCCACGCCAATGCATGGGATCAGTTAACACTGATTATTCTATTTTTCGCTTATTGCACAGATTGAGGGGGTTTCCCAGTCCACCCCGTCGGTCCTGAAGTCAGCCTTCAGGACGTTTACCTACTGACCCTGCAAATATATTTATGTTTCTCTCTGTTTCTCTCAAATTTTGCATCTACAAAGCCAATTTTCATCACCGAAACACGCCTCTCAATCCGCCTTTGCTGCCGTTTATGCGTGTGGACCGGGGATAGCCCCTTCGAACCAGCACTTCTACCGAATGAATTGAGCGGTCACTAACGGGTTGTCACGTATTTCTCGGTTTTATAAACCCTAATCGAAATCGGATTGATTTATGTTCACAAGTTTGGGTCAAATTAGTTGTATTTGAAAGACTATTCCACGCAAGTACCGAACTGTCAGCGCCGTACTCTTGACTGGCTGTGTACTTCAACAATCAATCAGATGAAGGTTACGCTAAACTGTGGTTAGAGACAGATCGATCATACCTTGTGCATGAGCGGATGTGTAGACGAACTTAGGTATATAACACGTATCACACTAAACCATAAACCCTTAAAGACGAACTCTGGTATATCACAAGAGTATAATGCTACAGTACCGTAGTCGCCATTTTAGAACCTTAGACCCTTGAGAAGTTGAACTACTACAATAGAATTACTTATTAGTACAACTATACTACCATTGTTCACTACTGTCTGTCGTACATATTCCATGCACACGCGTGCACTCGGGCAGCCAGAGAACCCATTTCAGAGCCTAAACCGGGATGGACGTACACATGAGAGTATTCATATAGGCGTTGTCTGACAAGAGCAAGCGAGCCGTATTGCAAATGTTCTTTATTGAGACTCGTATATTACTTCCAAAAGAGTTGCCTCGTTTAATGAGGCAGTACGTAGTGATTCAAGATCAGTCCAACAGTTGAACCCATCACCAGACCCTAATGATAAGTGGAAGATCAGATAAAATAGTATAAGTGACGCATATATAAATAAAATGTGGTTATACAGGTGTTTGTATATATAAGACATAACTACAGCCGATAGACCAAGCAAGGCGGTAGGTCGCCAAATATGGATAAAACAATCTGCACTCTTGGCTAACTGTCCATCACCGGAATATTCCCTACTGTATGTACGGCTACGGCTAGTGACTTCTCGGCGAATAAGACCTTAGCAAGCGATTTACGGTGATAGTATATTCCCACCGTTGTTTCTCAGAGCCTCACCAAGCGCATTAAAGGAATAGCACTACTCATTTGAGTTCAACTACTGTTTCAGTGCGCCTGGCGAAGCTTCGACTAAAAATGAAGGGGGTAGTGTTCTGAGTATAAGTTTAAGTGTCAATAGATTTATGTAAATCGCTTACTTGGGTCTGGTTAGCATAAAAGTGGTGGAAACAAGCCCGAAATGGTTCACCAACCATCTTATCATTCGTATGTGTATAGGTAGATGTACTGCAAACTGTGGGGTAGTCTGGATCGGAAGCGGTTGGATCTCAGATATCTTAGCTTTATACAAATGAATACAGGGACCGTCGGACTGAAGTGACGGCCTCTGTGTGTGTGTGTGTGTGTGTGTGTACACAACCACACTCTTGTACCAACAGGAACCGCGTAGCGGTATGGTAGGTCCAAGGAACCGTCTCCACTTAACGATTCTCTTTCAGACTTTCCTTTACATCTAGACACTCTTGCAACGCTATAGAAGACTTGTGCGGGCAACAGAATCGAATATATATATATATATATATAATTAGATATCTGAATATCGATGTATGTGTGCGTGTATGTATATAAATATTCTGATACACACCGAATTTAGGAAGAAGGAGAGCAATGACCCGGCATATCCTGCCTCATGCGGCTCGCACTTTTCGATGATGAAGAGTAGGGACAGAGTACCTGTGAATAACGTAAATGAAAAGCGTTAAACGTTAAGTTAGACAAAGGCACTTGTACACAGGTGCATTTGCAACTGTATCCAAAGCACACATGGGATAACACATCAAATATATATATATATATATATATATATATATATATATTAAGTATATAAAAACAGGTCCCAACTAAGCCACGGAACACTACTATTGTAGTACTGCTACTTGCCAATCGTGTGGTTGTGGTGAGTTAGTGACGATTCGGTTGTGCCTAGGCAATCACTCAGCAGATGACAACACACCCACCACCAATGATTTGTAAAGACTATCTGCTTGATTGACATAAGGTACAGACAAGGTGCATGCGAGCGTAATTGGTATAAATATATAAACATACATAGATACATAAATACATACATATACATGTATACATTATATATATATATATAAATATATATACATAAAAAAAATATACATAAACATAAACATAAAATATATATATATATATATATATATATAACTAACTCGAGACATGGCACGCTTATCCCGACCATACGAGCTTTTCAGTGGAGGTCTTAAATGGACAAGTGTTCTGTTGCAGACCATTCCAAGGACATGATGCTTACCAATATATCCGTTGGTGAACCCGAGGATCAGTGTGAAAATAATTGACCAGTAATCGGCGTCAAATCTGTGGTATCCAGAGTGTGGAGCAAAGCGGGAGGGAGGATTCATTTGAGTATCGAGTAGCCGGAATAGAATACGCGCCTTACACACACACACACACATATATATATATATATATATATATATATATATATATATATATATATATATATATATATATATATATATATATATATATATATATATATATATATATAATTTATGTCTGAAGTTGACTCACCTAAATAATTTGTATATTTTTATATCTGAGATAATTGAATCTATAGATCTCAGATAAAATAATACATATATTTATATTACTGAGGTAAATGAATTTATAAATTTCTATATCTGAGATAGATACTTATATATACATTTTAAAATGTGAGATATATACATTTATAAATACGAGATAATAAATTAACATATTTCTGTATCGGACAATGACTCACCTAGCAAAAGACTCATACCGGGTCTAAGCAATCTTGTAGATTACGAATATAAAACGCCTTAACGCCTTAACGTAAAGCAGTGACAATACCATGTACAAAAGACAATTTATATACATGAGCAAGCATATGTGTAATTACTATATACACAACACATTACATAAACAACACCCTTGACGACTATTATGAGGCAGGGTGCACACAGCTAACAATACCATGCACGAGACGAAACAACAATGAACAGACACGTGCAAGCATGTGTGTAATTGACACGTACATATAAACATATTACATACACAACACAATACAAAACTAACACACTACATACACAACGCCCTTGACGACCATGATCAGACAGGGTATAAGAAGCGCTCGCAGGAAGATTGGGATCCAGATATTGGAGGCGGTCAGGCCCATGCGATAGGGCACACAGAAACGGCCCAGCGTGTCTGTGGCTGAGAAGATCAGCAACAGAATCACGGGCCACCAATCCCCAGTCCATTTAGGGTTGGAATAGCACGGCACCGCCGAGATGAGCCCAGGCCACAGCGACAGTGTGATAGTGAAGAAGGTAAGTACAAGCGCGGCGTTTGGCGCTACCTGAATGTGTGAAGGGGTGAGTGGTAGTTCTCGGGTTATTAAGTAGGTGAGGTGCGAGTGGGACTGTGATAGTCTTGGGATGCCGGTGATACGTGCTAGTGAGGGTGTTTCTGTTTATGTATTTAGTATGGTAGGTTAGTGATAAGTGCTAGTGAGGGTTCTTCTGTTTATGTATTGTAGTTTAGTGATACATGCCAGTGAGGGTGTTTCTGTTTATGTATTTAGTATGGTAGGTTAGTGATACGTGCTAGTGAGAATGTTTCTGTATATGTATTTAGTATGGTAGGTTAGTGATACGTGCTAGTGAGGGTGTTTCTGTTTAATGCATTAAGTATGGTAGTTTAGTGATACATGCTAGTGAGGATATTTTTAGTTTATGTCTATAGTAGGTAGTTTAGTGATACGTGATAGTGGTGGTTTTTGGCTTATGTATATAGTAAGAAGTTTAAAATTTGTTGAGTGGTCTTTAATACGTGTTAGACATACGCAGGCAATGAACTCTAAAGCCCTAAACTCCAAATAAACTAACGGATGTACCCGTGACACTATCTCATACCATTGCTCGGCGGTCACGTCCCTGTTATCGACAACAGACAGACAAGGCGTTTAAAAGACCCTTCACCACCCTGAAATGCAACGCTTCCAACGGATCCACCTCATTCCACCAATAATTGAGAATTATATACGACAGGGACAAAATCTCCTCCAATCACTCGATGCACCCGTACAACCCACACAGTACAATCCATCCATAACCGACAACAATACATATCATATCAATACTATCACGCGTACCTTCCGAAGTATCGCACTCCGTTGCTCAGCAGTCATATCGCTACCATCCTCCTCAGGCATGGCTTCCAACAGCGCAGCATCCTCACCCGCGTCTGCTCCCCGAGCTTCGGCCAAACGGTCCTTGGCCACAGGTGTCCTCAGAAGGGCGTAGTACCCGAAAATACAAAACAAAAGAGTTGCCGCGCCTGTGGGAGGCAGTAAGGATGAACGAGAAGGTGAGTAGAATATATATATATATATATATGTGTGTGTGTGTGTGTGTGTGTGTGTGTGTGTGTGTGTGTGTGTGTGTGTGTGTGTGTGTGTGTATGTAACTATATATATATATATATATATATATATATAATCAGGTCATATTCGTATTGAAATGGTTTACGGATACGTTTTTGTGTACGTGTATAGGTCAAGTACGTTCATGATACGTGCCTAACAGTATGTAGGTATATGTCTTTTTGTGCATACGTAAATAAACGTGTATTCGTATATATAGTATATTTGTACGAAAAAAACTGGTTGCCGGGAACCACCAGGGCATTGTACGTCACATAATAATATATACAGGAGATACAAAACGTTAGGATTTCTTGACGTTTTAAACCGCTGTGCGATCGAGAAATATACGCCACCTAAGATAAGCGTGCATGGCCGGGGTTTTGTTGACAGTAGAACGTTGCACAGCAGTTTATATATAGTGATAGCCACAAGCGACACAGTGAACACAATTTAAGCTGTATTGTAAGTAGAGCAAGCACCCATTCACCCAACGGCGTAGTACTACGGGCATGCATATCCTCTCTGCGATAGGGTATATCGTTTCGGAATACGGGATGACAAAAACGTATACGCCAAAATCATGATACTGTGCATACCACTGTAAAAGTACAGCAGACTGGAGATATATTAACGTAAACGCCTATATCATGCTACTGTGCATACCACTGACTGTAGCAGTACAACAGACTGGAGATATATTAACGTATACGCCTATATTATGCTACTGTACATACCACTGTAAAAAAGTACAGCAGACTGGAGATATATTAACGTAAACGCCTATATTATGCTACTGTGCATACCACTGACTGTGGCAGTACAACAGACTGGAGATATATTAACGTATACGCCTATATTATGCTACTGTACATACCACTGTAAAAGTACAGCAGACTGGAGATATATTAACGTAAACGCCTATATTATGCTACTGTGCATACCACTGACTGTAGCAGTACAACAGACTGGAGATATATTAACGTATACGCCTATATTATGCTACTGTACATACCACTGTAAAAAAGTACAGCAGACTGGAGATATATTAACGTAAACGCTTATATTATGCTACTGTGCATACCACTGTAGCAGTACAACAGACTGGAGATATATTAACGTATACGCCTATATTATGCTCCTGTACATACCATTGTAGAAGTACAGCAAACTGTATATATATTAACGTATACGACTATACTATGCTACTTTACATACCACTGTAGAAGTAAAGCAGACTGGAGATAACGGTCATCGTCGGGGGGAAGATAAGCTTGGTCAGTACACGGTACACCGATCCAATCAGAGTGCTCACTCCAATGCCCAGTTGCAGCGCTTCCTGTGGATAAAGCAGGTGATAGGGATTGAGGCATCATGCTTAATGAGAATGCTCACCCTATCCATCATGTTTCAAGCACCTGAGTGTCGGTGCCAGTGTCAGTATTAACAAGATCACGGGGCTCGAACCAGCAATCGCTCTATCTTTTACACTAAAAGTTTTGAATTGTCCGGGGTTGACATACTGTGAGAGCGTTTCCTTCGTGCGAGTCGCAGATACTATGCTGGATGATTATATATATATATATATATATATATATTTGTGTAGTATGATAGTGTGATAGGTACTTTACATCTAGCATCAGAGGCGAAAAAATACCATGTAAATATGTAGATAGTCTCACGCACTCAGACCGGTGTGAGGGGGTGGGATGATGAGAGTTGTAAGAATATATCTATATTTCAAGTAGGGTGCTAGTGATAGAAGCGAAGTCGAAAGTGCGGTAGTATTGGCGATCAAAGCTATATATATATATATATATATATATATATATATATATATATATATATAGAACCGAACAATGAATGAGAGAACAAACAGAGTGGCGCAAGAACAATGCACATGTACATGAAGGCACTGGTCAATATGGGCATATGTATATATACATATAAATATGTAAATTTATATATATATATATATATATATATTGACTTGCATAAACTATTCACATACCTGACACGCGGTGGGGAATCGAGCAGCGAGCGAGAGACACGCGGAGTCCAACAGCGCAGTGACAATAGCAATCACGGCCGTAGAGCCCAGTACAATCCACTCATTAGAAGCCTCGGACAGGTACAGGTAGTACGAGGTAGGTACAAAGATCAGAACGGCCGCTTGCCCAGCAAACCCGCCAACAATACTATGTGTGAGGGGAGATGGGATACATGACACTGAGTTGACAGGAATCGGGTGGGGTAGGGTTTAGGGGTTTAGGGTTGAGGGGGTTCAGCCGATAAAGGCCATTCTTGCTCAGTATGTACATACCCCAACGAAACTGTAAGTGAACGACGTACAGAAACGTTTCTGTGGGTAACTGTACAGTTTAATATTCAAACTATCAGCTGGGTGTATTAACACACACACACATACACACACACACACACATAGAGATATATTATGTGTGTTTTGATAGAAACACCCATGCATGGGGGTTATGACAGCATACGTATAGTTCGCACTTTCGTGCAGCCGAGCATCAGTAACATCCAAGTCTAAATACTATAACAATCGCGCAGAGTAAAAGCCAAAGTAAACATGCACCATCGGCTCTCTGTAAGCTAGCAACATACAGACAGACAGACAGAGAGGCTGTAATATCTATAACATTCTATTCTAGGTTGATAGGTAGGTGCGAGTAGCAGGACCCACGACTGCGACTGAAAGTCTACTGCAGCCTGTTGAGCAGGACGACCTTGAATAAATCGCACTTTCATAGTGAGCGAGTGATCTGGGCAGTGTAATACGTACATGTACATGTACAAACATACATAGACAAAGACAAAAACGCTTTGTTGGCGGTGCCAATATACATATACACAGACATATATATATATATATATATATATATATATATATATATATATATATATATATATATATATATATATATATATATATATATATATATATATATATATATATATATATATATATATATATATATATATATATTGTTGATGTGTGTGATGATGATGATGATGTGATGTGATGTGTTGATGTGTGATGTGTATGTATGTATGTATGTATATATTTATATATACGTATATGCGTATATATATATATTCCACTACTGTGCTGCTAATTATACATGCATACCTACGCAGACACATGCGCATCTGCCTACGTAGCTACATGCGCACATACGCATATATATACTAAAATACACAACAAATAATCGCCACATCACAAAGGGTTGAGCGAGTGATCTACACATTACTTAGTTTCTGTCTACAGTGCTACTAACTGTATACCTATACCTACATAGCTACATGCGCATATATAGCAACCTGCGTTGAACACATAGACACACATATATATACATATATATATATATTGCGCCTACAGTACATACCGAGGTGTGTAGCCCATTTCGGGCAGTACGAATACCACGAGGTACAAGGCGACCAGATTGGTGTACATGAACACCGCTGAGATATTGAAATCCATATCGATATCCGGAAACAACCTGTGTGAGTAGTGATATATAAATATTCCAACCAGGATTAAATACGGAGAACTACTAACCAGAGCGCACACTGGTGAGGGTTAGACACGCGCGTATGAACATTTTAGAAAGGAGCTATAGTATCCATCCATCACACACACTCCCACATCGACATACTGCACATGTAACATACCACATGCCCTTTGCACCAGGTACATACTAGTAGACGAGCAAGCCATGAAGCACAAGCATGCACAGGGTAGTCATAGGAGACAGGCATGCACAGGGTAGTCATGGGAGAGTGTGTCCGTACCACGTGCGCGTAAAAGCCTACAGGCATTCAGTGCACACACCTCTAAAACGCTATTAAAAAACTAACCCTTAAATCCGTAACACATCAGAACATCATAACGGTAGTAGCCATGATGCAAAGGCACGTACTACAACCACCACGAGACTCTGCACAGAAGTGGTTTACAACATATCACACAACGACGGACAATACTGCGCACTTAACACAAGGGCAGGCCAAAAGGTATGATAGGTAATCCAGGAGCCTAGATAAAATAGACAGTCCGACAGAAACACAAACACAAACACACACACACACGCACACACACACACACGCACACACGCACACACACATATGTATATATATATATATATATATATATATATATATATATATATATATATATATATATATATATATATATATATATATATATATATATATTATATATAATCAATGCGACTATGAGACAAATAAAAATACAATACACGAAGTACATAATTATATATATGCATATATATATATATATATATATATACATTTATACTAATCCCGAAGGAGAGGTAGTATTGGTGCACACACTAATAGTATAAACATAACGGATTCCTGTTGCTTCCGCCTCCGCGCACACTATAATACATAACAAAACAAAAACGGCGAAGTGATGAAGATTCAATGTCTGCGATACCAAGTATATAACAAGTACCCAAGATACACCTCAGAAACGATACACTATCGTCTATGCGGGTTATTTGTAGTAGGTTTGTGTGGTATGAAGTATATAACATGCACCTATAGAACGAAGGACAGGGCCGACTTGAAAGAACCATAAACACACCCGTACAGTCGGTTCGCCATGCACACATACGACCAACGATCTACAAACTAGAGACCATACTCATAACGCAGCTTAACAAACCGATTGATCCTCGACACTTGGCACTCAACACTTTGTATCAACATAGCACACCACAGCACATGAAAAACACTAACAAAACCATAAGCCAAAAGTCGGCCCGGAGCTATTCGTAACATACATTTTCCAGTAGTCCACCTGCAGTGGTGATGAGATAAAGACACATGAGCCTACGGCGATACTATCAAGGATGAGGGGAGTTTCATGGGACGACGGGCATGGCATAGGCACGTGATAAAACATGTGTTTTTGGCTGGTGTATACAAGTAGGTAGCTGTACTTGTATGCGTGTATATGTTGCATCGCACTTACAGCGATATCACAAGAATCAGCTAGATACACAATATATATATATACATAGTAATAGCGGCGATAGGGTGCATTACTATAGTCATAAACAACGTCGAATATGCCGTCATATAACCAATTGCGCTTGGCTTGATTACATAATGCAATTTGTGTAGGACATGATATATAGAGTACATATATGTATATTAAATGAAACAAACACCTATAGAGGTGTATGGCTACCATAGTTTGATCTGGAGCATACATTCAAAAGGGAGGGGGGTGGCTGCAGGGACATCTGTCCAAAGTATCAGATATTCAGGTGCACGCCCACATACACGAATTATGGAAACGATATAAATCTTATGTGGTATAGCTAGTATGTGCTGACTAGCATAGACGCTCAAAGGGGCACTTTCGATCGATGCCAGCGTCCATCATACACGAATGTGATTCAGATGTATACTACCTTACACATTCAGGTTACAAACATACACATACACGTTCAGGGTACCAACAACACGTGCACATTTAATATTACTAACATACACTGTGTCATATATTCAGATACACACTCACATACACAGATTACGGAATATATATGTGGTATACTAGTACGAACTAACTGGCACACACGCTCAAAGTGGCTCTTTCGATGCCAACCCGCATCATGCACCGCTATGTCAGCAAGAGGCTTTAATATACTTGACGAACAAAATAAACAGAGCACGCACTGTATCGAGAAATGAATGGTCGGCCACTCCCAGCCTTAATCAGGGCTCACCGGTAGTACATTCCGAGGGAGGCTTCATCCCTACCAACACTCATACAAACACACACACAGGTGGGTATAAGCGAGCGTACCACCACAAACACTCACTGTCGCAATACATCCATCATACATACATACATACATACATACATATATATATATATACATACATACATACATACATACATACATACATACATACCGGCTGTGTCATGGCTGAGAACGGGAACAGGTACCCGATACCCAAGCTCATGATCAGAAAATTAGTCCAACCCCTTTGTGGGAAGTCCTGTCCGTCACCCCTATCTCCTTCCACAAACCCTCCCATCACCGAAGCAACTGATGTGGACCGATT
The DNA here is from genome assembly GCA_001586965.3 of Sphaeroforma sirkka. Taxonomy (NCBI): domain Eukaryota; class Ichthyosporea; order Ichthyophonida; genus Sphaeroforma; species Sphaeroforma sirkka. Next base: position 44,820 of record LUCW03001453.1, on the reverse strand, counting down.
GCGGTGTAGTTTCCTGGGATCGGTGTTCATTTGCGACGCCATTAGGGGCTCCCGTTCAGCGGTGGCCGAACTCATGGTGACTTAGGTAAAGGTGTTGATATTCGTGTTCGTATGAATTAGTGAATGGGATTGAGCCACTTTGCAGCTAGGCCTTTATATGTTTTAATGTTTAGTCGTTCACTGTTATGTGCCTGCGCTACATACACCGTACACTGAGTTCGTGATTGTCTATTTACAGGTTACTACACTCTATCTGGATGATGTGGTGTATGACCGTGTGGTGTGGGTGCAGTTGCTAATTAACCAGCAATAAAATAACTGTCTGTGCTGTAATAATTTTATTTACAATATATGATAAATAAAGTATTAAAAACTCGTGCCTTGGGCTCGTATTGCTTTATTAGTCTCGTGTACATACTATGTACTCTATAAAAAACTACAATTGTATTGTACAGTATGTAAACACACACACAGAGCAGAGACTTCAGACTTCTGAGTGCTGAGTGCTGAGTAAATACAGTCGAATACAGCTGGACTATTGTCGGTTGCACAAAACAGTAAGAGCACACAGTCATACACTACAATCATTATTTTATTTAATAAAATACTATTGTCACGGGCTTTTTTTTTGCACGCTGATGAATTTAGCGGGCCCCATGGACTATAGAGGGAGGGCTTTTGCCCTTCTTTCCATATAAGGCATGTATTTATTTATTTCGGTAAAATTAATAGCCATACAATCATACATACTCTTTCTTCACGCGGCTACGTATGAAAACATAGCCGCCTAAATTGAACATGAAAAATTGTAAATAGCCTTGCGCCGTCTGATGACATGGACAGTTTCTGACTTAAATATTTACAATTTGTACAGTATACAAACACAACTACACACACAACAACAAACATTAATGGGGGGGTTTACGAGGGGTCATCGTATACACATACATATACGTATATATATATATATATATATATATATATATATATATATATATATATATTATATATGGTTATACATGTTTATATACATATATATATGCATATGATATGGTATTATATATGTATATATATGTATATAATATATATATGTATATATATATGTATATATATGTATATATATATATATATATATATATATGTATATATATATATAATATATATATATAATATTATATAATATACATATAACATGCATATTATATATTAATAATATTACACATATATATATATATATATATATATATGTATACATGTGTATGTATGTATATACATGTATATTATGTATGTATGCAATAATGCCATATGTGTACATATATATAATAATAACGCAATATGTTATGTAACATGCTAATACATTGATATGTATGTATATGACATAATATATATATATTATTACATGTATGCATATGATATATATATATTACATATTATATATAATTATTATATATATATTATATTATTATTATTATTGATGTGTGTATTATAATACATATAGCATAATACATATCAATAATAACATGATTATGCGATGTTGTTGATGATGATGATGATGCATAATATGCATATATTACACATGCGTGTGATGCGTGACGTGCATGTATTGTAACATATTATATGTTATGCGCATATTAATATATATATATAATGGCATAATATTACATTGTATACATGTAACGTATGCACATGTATGCATGTAATATGTAAACATATGTATACATATATATATAATATACGCATTGTGTGATGGTGATGCTTGATGATGATGATGATGTGCGTGCGTGCATATGTGCATATGCATACATATATGCATATACGGACACATTGACATGCATGCATATACATATATATATATATTATTATGCACATGATGCGTACGCGCGTGCAATTGATGATGATCGATATGTGCTGTTTTTGTTTGTGCATTATATATATTGCATATCCATGCTAACATTATATATATATATAATATTATTAATATATGTTATATATATATATTATTATATATATATTATTATATGTATTATATATATATATGTGCTATTATATTGCATGTTATATGCATGTATACATATATATTATTATATACGCATATTATATATATAATATGTATATATGTATAATATATATATATATATATATATATATATATATATATAATATATGTTGATAACATGTGTGCGCATTGTGTGTGTGTGCATGTGTATGCTCAGTGTATATATATATATATATATATATATATATATATATATATATATATATATATATATATATATATATATGTGTGATGTGTGTGTGATGATGTGATGTGTCTGACGTATTATATATATTTATATATATATATATATATGTGTGTGTGTATGATGATGATTGATATATATATATATATATATATATATATATATATATATATATATATATATATACTGTGTTCGTGATTGTATGCTTACTATACTCTGAGTATCTGGATGATGTGATGTATGACTGTATGATGTGAGTGTAGTTGCTATTTTTTTAGTTTAAAAGCTCTTTCTTAAAATGTGTATGTACTGTACAATATCAATACATACATAAATATGATTAATCATGGTATGACCCTCTAGAGAAGCAGAATAACCTCTAGAAATAAAAATGAAAAGATGGCTGAACGGACTAGCGTCCGAAGGATATCATTGTCAACTGATTACACTAAAATACATATCATTCTGAAATACACACTAAATAAACAGGACTCACGTAGTAACAAGAGTACGTATTTACATATCATGTGAAATGTAGTAACAAGGGTATGTATTCACATTCAATACCTATGTACTGACATTTCACGTCACGCGCTTTTGCCCCAGATGTCAGTATGCTGGACTCTGGTCAGAGGACACATCAAATTTTGGTGATTTTTTTCTGAAAACAATGATCGTTTGCGGCGTATTATACCGTACACATGATATTTACCACCTTTTAAAATGACAGTTTCAGTTTTGATGACAGTCACCGGCAGCTTCTCCTGCTGTCCGGTTGGTTAATCCATAGCCTCCTCATCTCTTTCTCTACTTTTCTGGAGAGAATGGGTGGGGGCGGGAGTGGGGTATATAGGGATATCCTAAACATAGAATTTATATATATATATACATATATACGTGTATGAACAAAGCACTTCTAATCCAAGTTGTATAGTCATAAATACAAAAACACGCGAGCCAGACAAGTACACACAAGCCCAGACATGGTTTCTGAAAAACTCTGCATGCGCTGCAACGAGCAACCCCGGCTACCGGAGTATCGGTTCTGTTCGAATGAGTGCAATAACTCATACTTTTCAAAGTGTGTGGTATGTCGTAAGAACGATAAAGTATCCAGCTCATCGAGGTATTGTGGAGATGAATGTAAAGAATTCGGACTGTGTCTGCTGCAGGGAGAGAGGTCGTGCGCACCCGCATGTAAGCTACACGAGGTATGTACTTATCGGGGTATGTATAGGCTATGATGCTTGTTGTTTAGTCGGATAGAATTTGATTTTCATATGCCGTGTATATGTTGAAACGAGTTATAACGGTCTCTGCACATTGGTGCTATTTTGGATGAATTTGAATTGTTGGGGATGCTGGCTTTGTAGATTGCGTAAGGTGGGCTTATATATATATATATATATATATATATATATAATCATGTACTCGCGCACAGATGAACATAAAAAAGATGCGCATTCATATACATGCGCATACATATCTTTATTTATTTAAATCCATATTGTATCTCCTACTTTTTATCTCGGCTAGGTGGGCGACTGTACCGGAAACGAGGAGTGCTTCTATAAACACTACGAGCCACAGGATCAGCCAGACTCTGAACTCCTGAGAAATGGCCATACAACAATAGCGTTCATGGTGGGAGATGCGCTTAGTGGCCGAATCACCAACTATCTCATCGACATGTACTCGAAGGATCAATCGCCAGAGATAGGCTACACGGCAAGCGGGAAACCATTTAAGATACAAGTATGTGCTTCAGGATTTAGGTTAGTGTAAGCTAGTGTCTAGAGACACTGGTAGTTAGTTGCTCTAGAGCTGAAGTGAATGCTTCATGATACACGTTGGTACTTCAGAATACAAGTGTGCTATGGGAGGAGGCGGGATGAACAAGCAAGCATGCACGCATGCGTATGTATGGCTTCATATACATGCGGTCCATCGAATTTTTTTAATATATATATATATATATAATAGTCTTGATACGTTGTGCATCCTTATACGCGTTTCGTTCTGTGCTCATCAGGTACATGCCCGTATGCGCATGTTCGACAACACCCACCCCACAGAACACCCAGAAGCAGCCTGTAGACAAGACTCACGTGAACACCGACTTCTTTGGCCGTGAGATCGAGCTGTCACACATCGTTACAGAAAAGGCTCTGCGGTGGGGAATCACCAAGGCCAGGGCCTCTAGTGTGATCTACATGGAGATTGTGCAAGGGGAGTTGATGTAAGTGTGCCTGTAGGATACTTTGTGGTTGTTGTAAGTGTGCGTGTAGAATCCTTTGTGGTTGTTGTAAGTGTGCCTGTAGGATACTTTGTGGTTGTGGTAGAGGGTGTTAAGCGGTGTTGTGTCTGGAAGCACTGGCTGGCTGGTTGACTTGTGTCATTGTAGACATCGGGTGTGATCTGTATGGACATTGTGAGGGTAGAGCGGATGTAAGTGCGCGTGTGTGTCTGTGTGCGGGTGTTGTATTCAATGCAAAGACTTGTTTGCGTACGAATATAATTTTAGTGTGATCTGTATAGACATTGTGAGGGGCGAGCGGATGTTTGTGTGCTTTGTCAGTGTGCGCGTGTTCTAGTCCTAAGATTTGGTATAGATAGGACATACATTCATGTATTACAATTGAGTACTATCCTGTGATCAGGGTATATATAGGACAGACATACCTGTATCGCAATTGTGTATTATCCTATGATTAGGTTATATACAGAACAATCATGCCTATATATATTACTGACCTTATTATGAATATCCCGTTCGCAGTGATGTACTGAAAGTGATGACGGCCGATGAGAACTTCAGCCGATTCGTCCAACGCATGATGTTCTTAGACCAGGTACACGCCACGGCACAGGAAGCAAAGGATGCTGTGGTGCAACAACTGGCCAAGGATGCCAGAGACTGCCGTGTATATGGGTGTGTATGATCAGTCCTGCGAGTGTGTTACTCTCTATTCGTGTGTTTCACATTCTAAGGATGCTGTGGCGCAACAACTGGCCAAGGATGCCAGAGACTGCCGTGTATATGGGCGTGTATGATCAGTCCTGCGTGTGTTTTTCTCTCTATTCATGTGTATCACACTCTAATGCTGTGGTGCAACAACTGGCCAAGGATGTTAGAGACTGCTGTGTATATGGGTGTGTATGGTTAGTCCTACGTGTGTGTCACTCTTTCTTCATGTGTACTGTTCGCTATGCCTGTGCGTTGACTTTCTCTTTCTCATCACCTATTGCACGCAGCTATCCCGCCTCAAGCCAAAATGAGATCGTAGAGCAGGCAGCAGCATATAGTACCGCGGGAGAAGGCACTATCACTTTGTCACCGGCCAAGTACACAAAGACTGGCTTCTTCATGCACCGTTGTTTGGAATCGTCAGACTCCTACTATACAGGATTCTTTGACTTGCAGGTACGGTTACTTAGCTGTTATTTGTAAGTAAGTTTTCCTATTTATAAGTCCGGTTTCCTATGTATAAGTACCTTCGTTTAGCTCACAAATCGGAGCTGAATGCACGAGTTTGTGTCACCCGACAAATACACAAAGACTGGCTTTTTCATGCACCGTTGTTTGGAATCGTCGGACTCCTACTATGCCGGGGTTTTCGACTTGCAAGTACGGTTTCCTATTCACTAAAACGTTTTCCTATTTATATGTAAATTTTTCCCTATCTATGAATACCTATTTCGCGTCATGTTACGTTATTGAGGGTACCCCTGAAGTGTGTGTTCAAGACCATTTGATCATTTTGGAATATACCGCCAGAATTCCAGACTTCAGTACAGGTGGAAAGGAACTATGCTATATATTATTTGTACAACTGTCCACTGAATCCTGAGTTCTATTTATAAATTGCGGCCACAGGTAGTACACGCATACCGTACCAGTTGTTCAGTGACTGGTTTATGCATCCTGTTCGTGTATGTGTGTTCCTTATCTGGTCTAACATCCACCTGTCCACTGAGTCCTGAGTTCTATTTATAAACCGCAGCCACAGGGAGTGACAGACGAGATGGTCCAGAATTTCCGGGTGCTGTTGAGGTGCAAACCCAAAGAGTTTGACAAACAGGCCAGTCGGGCGTACTACAAACTGGATGAGGCCTTCAGGCGGACAGATATCGTGCATTGGATGACGGAGAGTGTGGGTGACAACATTGCCGAAGGGGAAACAAGGACATATAGTACGGTAAGGTAGATATATAGTCATTTTGCTGTGCATCGTCGACATGCAGATACACAGCTTTATGTATGTATACCTGTACGAGGAACTATGTAGGTGAATTACTACCTATGCACATAAGTATATGTATCGTATATGTATATATACATATATATGTCTATACATATATATATAAATGTATAAATATATGTATAAATATATATATATATGTATATATATATATATATATATATATATATATTGGTATATGTTGGTATATGTTGGTATAAATGTGGACGAAGCCCCCAGGTGGACAGCAATTTGTGCACTGGGTGGCTGAGAGAGTGGGTGACGACCTGGCAAAAGGGAATGGTCGTACTGGTTACCAGATAGGTTTGTCACATCAATCATATATACATATGTTGTCCTGGTAGCTTATTCTGCGCACTATTTTCTCACCTGACGAAATAGGCTGTTGCGCTAGACATTGGCGCTTCGCCTGGAGGGTGGTCGTACTGGTTGGCAGATAGGTGTGCGACAGTTGTCGCGGTTGATCCCGGAGCCCTAAAGGCGCCAATTCCAAGCAATGTTATACACGTGCAAGACAAGATAGAGAACTTCCTACTGCCCGAGATGCAGGCAAACGCTGATCTTGGAGGGGTCTTAAGTAAGTCTAATCTTTGGATGATTTATTTGAGCGTGTGCGTTGTTCTGTGTTTGCCGAATTGTGCGCATAGGGTCCCAAGGGTGCCACACACGTCCAAGACGAAGCAGGAAACGTCTACTGTCCGGAGATGCAGGCAAACGCTGATCTAAGTGGAGGGCTAAGGTAAAGCTTTATTGCACGGGTCTTGGTGAAATGATTGGAGTGTGTCTACGTAGTACTATATATATATATAGACAAACTTCACAAAAATTGGTATGAAGAAACGGCTTCCTACTCACACGTTTATTCTACTGGTTCTATCTGTTAGTATGTGACATGAACACTCCTCACGAAGAGAATATGTGTATCCGTCTCATTTGGAACTTAAGCCTCAGATACGAATGTTTACTTCCATCCACGCTCCTTACACTCAAATGCGTAAATTGAATGCCATCTCTACAGGTTCAATTTGTTGGTGTGTGATATGAACATTCCTCCCACGGATTGTATGGAGATTGTGTCAACGGCCAAAGATCTGCTGGCGCCTGGGGCTGCATTGGTAGTAACTTTGAAGAACCACAGAGGCGGACGCAAGTTTATGTATGAGGTACGTACCGGTCCTAAAATATGGTGCTAGTTGTTCTTGCATGTTGTGAGTCTTAGTCCTGAGAGCCTATGTAAGTACGAAACGGTATAGTTATCAGGCACCTAGATTATAAATCCTTCTATGAACATATGCTACGATCTAATGTGTCACTTTTAGAGCCTTATGTAAAGTGTGGGTGCTAAAGCAGTGGCTGAGGTGTGACCGCTAGAGTACAGGGAAATCCGTAGGTACCACCAGTGCCCTAGACTTTTGAACCGGAGTTGTTAGTGATCTGAAGAGCAACACTAATAGATTTGCAAAATCAGGCATGAGGCTAGTATATACGACAACTAAAGGCCTTTGTATGGTGTAGGTGGTGGACATGTATCTGTGTGTAAATGTTGGAAGTAATCATGTAGGATGTATGTACTAGCGTAAGCCCAGTAAGTTCTGAACACTGGTGTCCTTAGGTACTTTATGACCAAATGAATAAATCGTAGGTTTGTATACTTGATCTATAAAACGTACTAGTGAGCCTTATAATCAAATTACATGTTTGTGTGCTGAAACATGGTACTAGTACATGCAACCCTATTTCTTGCTTCAAACAATAGAGCTGCCATCAAAATACACTCACAATTTTCGAAATAATCTTTGTGAAAGATGTACATACACCTCATTTCTCACATCGATGGAATCGTTCCCGTCGATTGTTCGCAATAAAGCATTTTCATTCAATAAAGCATTTTCATTAGGGCATGGCAATCATATGCTCTTGTGTATATTCGTAGTAGTACACAGCCACCTCGTATATCACATCGAACAGTACAGCTGACATATCCATATCCATGTACAAATCCAAACACAAATTCATTTTCTTCGATTTTCAATTCAAATTCAAATTTTTACCCAAATCAAAATTTGACTTTCAATTCATATCCAATTCAAAAAAAAAATGCAATTCAAATTCGAATCGAAAATTTATTTCCAAATCTAAATCTAAATTCAAATCCAACTCGAAAATTAAATTACAACCTCAAATCTTATCGAATGTCTTCTTTACACTTCAGAATACGGAGAAGGCCGCGGAGATGTTCAGCGCAATGTGTGAACCGTCAACTGTACGGAAGTTCCAGCTCATCTCGGGCCGACAGCAGGAGTATACCATGGTCGGGCGAACTAGAGCATAACTAAATATATCATAATGTATAAACTAAAGTTACATACAATGCTAAAACTACAAAGCCATTACTAACAGTGCACCTTTTAGCCTTATACAAGACGAAAGATAAGCGTTTCGGTGAACAAAAGCATAAGTATATTTATCTATGTAAAGTCTGCAAAGCCAATACTAACAGTGCACCTTCTAACCATATGCTAGACAATATAAGCGTTGTGACGAACAAAAATGTAACTAAATATTTCAATGTAGAAACTACAAAGTCACTACTAACAGTGCACCTTATAGCCACATGCAAAACTGAAAATTAACGCTTTGGTGAACTACAGCATAACTCGATATATCAGTAAAAGCTATAAAACAATTACTAAAGTACACCTTGTAGCCATATGCTAGACGGACGATACGGGTTTTGGCGAATTAAAACATAACCAAATATATGAATGTATGTGAACTACAAAGCCACTATTGACAGCATATCTTGTAGCCATTTGCCAGACTGAGAATAGCTTTTTGGCGTAGTTTATGCATTCGAACCATTTAGAGGGTTCTGGTGTGCTCGTTGAGGGGACACTTGCGTATCTGTCTGAAGCGCTCGACATTTGTTTGCTTTATGGCGTTTATCTGGAGTATTCGATGTATGTCTGCTTTTTGGCATATTTATATGCTCGAACCATTGCGATGTTCTCGTTGAGGGGGCACGTGCGTATCTGTCTGAAGCGCTCGACGTATGTTTGCTAAGAGACGTAGTTTATGTATTCGAACCATTGACAGCGTTCTTATTTTTTTGCAAGCTATGTCCTGCTTGTGGTGCTCGCTCTGTTCCGGTGGAGTCTCATGCGAAGCAGTGTAAAGTTTTCAACGAAGACAGAATCTTCTTTGAGCGGGTGAATAGGAGACCAGAAGGAAAAGCTGAAGAAACAGAATCGCCGCACGGAGAACAGCAGCACGACCACAGAGTGAGACAGTGGCTGCACGGCGAACCAGTTTTCCCACATGCCGGACTTCAATGCGATGCTAAGGGCACTAGGAATACTTTCAGCACAAACGACTGGATGGCGACCCAGTCTTCCCTTTCCTGACTTCAATGCGATGCCAAGGGCACCAGATCTATGTGCAGCACAAAACCGACACCGGTTCAAACACCTGAACGTGTACCTATACAAAGCACCTGCACGTGCACCATAATTCTTATCTGTAGTTGTATTTTCTACACTATATACTAACGAACGAATTGAATTTTCTGTATCGAGAACGTTCTATGAACGTACTTTGCTATTCGACTGAACATGTTTGTTTCTACCATATACTGATTTGTTTCTACTATATACTGATTGCACATGATTGCTCTCAACAGCTGATGCATCAACTCTCCGCTCCGGAAGCTTGAGTCCTGGGACGCTTCCCGCTCTAGGTACTCTACCCTTCGTGCAGTCTGTCATATCATTGTATCCAAACCGCAATCTGCACACTTTGAGACTCTTATCTGTCTTGATTCGAACTTCTAAAGTAAGGTCTCAGTCACTCCTGTAGCGGTGTAGTGACACCTTCCCCCATATCTTACCACACTCCAACACACAACAACTTCCGCCTGACATTGTGAGCTCGATAACTGTGGAGGCGGTCTCAACTATGCGACTATATGATATGTATGTGTGTAGTGTACACTTTGTGTGTATAATTGTATAAAATAAAATAGGGGGTAGATAAATTTGTTTAATATTGCTGCTGGTCGAATGATTGCTGATTATGCTGTGGGTAATGTTGATACCCGCCACGAGGTACGTTCTAACCATCGTAACCTTGTTCATACTCTTGTTCATACTGCGAATCAGATGTTTTGCTTCCTGTGCTATGTTCAGTCATGGGTGGATCAACTTGTGTTCTATTCGAAGAATTTGCCGAATTCATTTCAGTAGCAGGAATGGATCAGACTCTAGGCCGCAGGTGGTTTAGCTGGGACAATTGGCGGCGTGGAAGCGGCCGGTGCAGTGGCGGTCAAGGCAGGCGCATTGGCGGCTACCGCTGGAGCTGAGGCGGCTACTGCTAGAGCTGAAGAAGCTATAGGTAGAGTTGTGGCGGCTACTAAGGTAGGCGTATCAGGCACTTCTGTGCCGTCATCCTCAATCACTTTGTAAACTTCGATGTATATATCTATGTTTTAAACTATGTTATATAAACTAAGATACAGTTTAAGTCAGTTAGGATTTAGCAGTGGTAGCTTGTGTAAGAATGATCGGGACTGACGTGCTTGTGTGTTGTGTGCTGCCTCCTCCTGTATTTGTATTTAAGATACGATCTTGTTGTTGGGCTGGAAGCTGTCTACGCCGATCCCCCACATTCATCTGTGTCCGTATCCGTTGTCTGAGGATGGCATCGGTTTCTTGTATGTCTGGATTTAAAATGCGGAGAAGGTCTTCAGTGGTGCGTTCATATGTCATATTACCTGTCAGATCCTCGAGGGCCTGTATGAGGCAGTGATTAAGCAACCGCTTAGGAAAGTCCTTGCCCTTATCTGCTCGCTCCCAGGCTCGCTTGTGAACTTCCACAATCTTGTTCAAGTGTTCCCTGGCTGACTCTACACCCTTGGTGCGAGGATTACCCTTCGCCAACTTCTTAAAGGTAGGGTCTGCGGTGGCCTTGCTCTCACGTTCACAGATTTGGTCTATGACCTGTTCCGCCGGATATACCCTCAACTGATTATGGTTGTCACGGAGATAGTCAATTGTGGCCTTTGCTGCCTTAAAATGTACGAGTACCTTATAGAACCAACGTACCATCCACGACTCATCTAGTCCTGAGACATGGGCGTTCTTCAGTGCCTCTTCTAGTGCCCCTCGTGTGTCTCTATCGGCTGTGCTGCTTAATTGATAACGGTCTAAAGGCCAATCGGGCCATGTCCGTGGCACTGGAGCTCTGTTCTTCCTGATAGCTTCCAACTGAGTATTCAACGCTCCTTTCAACGTATCGATCGTGGACGGTAGTAATGTACATCTTGGGACATCGTAGTTTCCCTGTGCTCGACAAAGTTCATCCACAAAGAAAGATATCTTCCCTTCGAGGCGTTGACACATTGCTCGGCGATGCTCGTTCCACTGCGCTGGTGTCATGACCGGCTCTCTAGCCTGTTCGTCTTTATGTGGTCGTTTTCTGCTGCCATGAATATTACCGTCGTCGACGTCACTAGACTTGCGCTTACCGTCGTCGACGTAACTAACCTTGCGCATATCCTGCATCGATCGCGCGAAGTCTCGGTGCTGTCCGCTGAGTTCCCGTCGTCTACGTAGTTCTCGTTCGGCTTCCCTACGATAATCCCCATGAGGGTCGCTCAAATATTGCTCTAACTGTCGGCCCCTGATTTCGTCAGATTTTTGCTGACGAGTGCCCGTGGTCCACCCTGACATATTGCTATGCCGTTGGACTGGTCGCTCATCCCCGTTGCCTGCGATGGAATCCTGACTTGCACTGGTGAAACTCCCCGATCGAGTTCGCTTTCCAGTGAAGTCTCGTTCAGGTGTTCGGTGAAAAGACTGCCATGAATGAGGTCTATCACCCGCTGAATGAATGCCCGAGATACCTCGGACGTTGGCTACCCTGTGTCGCTCAACTGCTGATTCAGCAGACTTTGAACGATTAGTATGCTTAATCATAAATTGCACCTCACTGTCTTCAGGATCTGCTCTCCCTCTTGCCGATAAGCGAGACCCGTGCCCCAACTGATGTTGCCTGCTTGCTGCCTGGCGCATGTCTTGGTCTGTCTGTTCATATCGCGGTTGTTCATCTCTTCGACGCGATGCTACTGTCTGGCGCGAAGAAGCTGTGCCTCCTTGGTGGGTCTCCGAAAACTCGTTGCGCTCGAATACACCTTGCTCCTTAATGATTGCTAATCATTTTGTTTGGGTTGGTTTTGTTAATGAGTACTCGTTTTGCTCTCCTTTGCTCTGCCTATAGGAGTAATTAAGAGTTGCTGATAGACTCAAAGCGTGTTCAATGATCAACCGCCTGTCGTGTTCTAGCGTTCTGAACGCTCCTTTAATCCAACCTTCGGACCACTGTACTCCAACATCAATCAAACCTGAGGCCTGCAGCCAGGAAGTTCAGGTCAAGGTTCACAAGTATAACCTTGAAGCCCAAGGTAGTTACATCGGTTATGAAGTTGGAAAACCAAAAACAAATTTCCTATTCAAACCAACTTGAGTGTACTTGCACGATACCTGATAAGTGCTGTCTACTCTTGCATGTACTATTTCTTCTGTTCCTTGCAAGAGTCCGCTGCATCTTGACGATTCGCCTTATACGTCGGCGATAATGTTCTCGTTCTCCTTAGTTTTCACTTATCTGTGCTCGGAAGAATTTGCTCCTGTCGTAGTTTGCAAGCTCCTTTCGGCTATCCGGTTCTGAGGGAGATCAGCTCCTCTGTGCTCGGAAGACTTTGCTCCTGTCGTAATTTGCAAGCTCCTTTCAGCTACCCGGTTCTGAGGGAGATCAACTCCTGTAATTTGTCAATAAAATGAACTTCTCCGTCCACTATTATCCTCGAGATAAAATCGAATATTACATCTAAAGTGACTAGTCGTAAAAATGTAGTAAACACATCAAAATACGATACTAAAACCTACTGAGTCTCCCTGAGGCTCAGTGCGGTGTGTTTATTCTTATATTTGATTGTCTACGTGGTCTACAAATAATTCACCTCGTGTGAATTAATTGTAAACTAATTCTAACTCCACACTGATAGTGGTTTAAGGGTACTTTTACTACAGTATTGTAGTACAGATATCAGGTTAGAGCCTGTCAGGAAAGAAATTTCGTTAGACAAAGAGGTTTATTAGAAATGATGATAGGGAATTTGAGAGATGTACAGATCGAGAATGACCTAATTGGTAAGATGAAGTAAAGAAGTCAATAGAGTACTACGTAAGTGGAGTAGCGAACGTTATATTGGGAATATTGGCGGATAACAATCGAAGATATGCGGTCTGATTCTAAAGCAAAGACACGCGCAAGGTGTAAATAGTTAGTGATGACTACGATCGAGGGGAACAAAGGGGCCTAGATCATAGGTACAGAAATGGCTAAACAGGCATAGGATAGGTAGAGTATACGGCTGTCGAGAGACACTACGAAAGCCAAAGATAGGGATAATATTATTTATTTCAAAAATGACAAGTATGTATGTTACAATGTATGAACATATGGTATGGCTCTCATAGTCGCTGTAGTGGTTCAGGAAAGATTGATGGGAAGAAGTGGTCAGTAAATTTCCGTTTGAAGCTTTGGCCAAGTGAGTCGACAATGGAAGATGTGCGCTGAGTCAATTCGGGCCGGTGTTGACAAAACACTGTTACTATCGATTGTTCCATATATTCGCTTGCAGACCTACTAAGTAGAGTACCCGCCTCTGTGGTACGGATCGGGTCTGCGCCGTGTAGTGTCACGGAATGGGTTAGTGCCGAGTACGAAATACCGAGAAGGACCAGGTTATCCGTCATAATCCGGTCGAGGAGCGAGGATGGGGGTAAGCCAATGCCGCACCAGACCACGGATGAATTCGGTAAATGTTGGCTGGCCTAGATCCGAAGCATCATAGGCGGAACCAACAAGCGCGATGATTTGGTTTGAACGGAAATTTGGAAGTAGTACTTCAACAGCGTGATTAGCCGGGGTATGGGGAACATCCGTTGATGTGTCAGGGACGGGTGAGGGTACGGTGGTTCTTCAACATGCTGGAGAAAAGATCCAAGGTGTTCGTGGAGGGTTCAGATACTGTGGAAGTCGTGGCACTCCTGTAATTGCTGAAGGAGGTCAGGGCCAATGGGCGGCAGTTTTGGACCTACCAGGATGCGTCGAATCAGTTGTTGGATGCAGGCAAAGTGGTTGGTAGTGAACTTGTGGCTACCGGGGCAAACAGGGCAGAGACAGCCGTCGGTGCGGTAGTCGAGCAATGTGAACATGTACGTATTCGTTACAATCATAGCACAGAGCCGGATTGGTGTAGACTCGAAGCAGTGATTGAAGCTGTCGTGTCTGGCTGTGTCTCGGTTTGAGGTTGGCGGTTTACCCATAACCAATTGGTAGTAGTATTGGCGCCGGGCCATTGCCGCGATCTCCTTGTTGGACCAATGTTCTGTTGAGTTTTTCCTGATGTCGTCACAGCGTTGGCGGAGGGCTACATGGTCGGGTGTACGCCCGCCCGTGGTTTTGTGTACAGTTTTTTGGTGAACATAGATACTGTACGGGAAGCGCAGTGATGGTTTGTCGTGGGCCCAGGCGGGTTGCGACAGAGGGGTAAGTGGATTTGTGCTGGCCATTGAGTCGAGTTGTATTCCCAGGCAACCTCCGAGTGTGGTCAGAATACAAGTACTTAGATTTATTTGATTATTTTAGGCTTATTACAAGTTTTTACAGTTTATCAGAATAATCTGATAAACTGGGTTTTAAGGTTTTGCTGGTTTTACAGCACATGACTAATGACTCATGTAAGAGCTAGTCATTTTAGGATTACTGTTTATAATTACTCATAAATGAACAACGTCCCCCTCCCTGAGGAAGGAGAACGTTGAGATACAGTTATCCAGCGTATACTTACTACAAGCCTAAGCTTTCCACGACAGACTCTTCGACGACAGGCAATGATATAGAAATGGCTGACATCGTTAAAGAAGAGAGCCCAGTAGTATTGACCGATGATGAACAATGTTAGGACCAATGAGGATGACGCTCTTCAACCCACAAGGACTCAACATGGACAACGCAGCACATACAGATAAGTGTTTGACCGTTATATCGATTTTAAGTCAGGTTGATGTTATGTGTGTGGTTGAAACCTGGCATACCACCACATTTCTTATTCATATACGCTCGAACACACGCTATCATATACTACATCACACTACACGGCATAATGTCTTACACCCTTCACACTGTGGTATTGGTATCTATTCCAAACACCACCCATCGAATTTCCAACTTGTGCACTCTTCACCGTACGCGGTGCTCTTTGTGTGCTTTGGCGTTCATATGGCCGTGTTCTACTTTCCACTCAAATCACTTACTGAAGAAAACGTCAGGCAATACATAAATTCTCCCGAGATTGGCGGTTTCCAACCAGATGTCGTGTGGGGAGATTTCAACTTCAAAACCGGAAGTATGGCTACGCATCTACAAACCACGGACTACGTATGAAATCGATTGAGACTACTCTGCGTAATACGTGGCACTTGGACTACCTCTATGCTGGCGGCTCAACTGGTACAGACCATGCGTATCATCGACCTACCACCCCCGCCTCCCTCCAAACTTATAAGCTGACGGACTACGGTATATGTGGTGACCACACCTTTGGACTCGATCTCCAGATACTTCCCACGAATCAAATCCATCGGCCCCAACAAATGCCAGCAATACCGCCGCCTCCGGATCAACGCCTCCCCTCCCATGGATATAACCGATATCGCCATCGACTGTATCATCTACGCAACAAATCCCGCGCGCGACTATTCCAAGCCGAAATCCGGGCGCATCAGAACTTACTACGGTCGTATCTCACTTTACATGGACCAGCGGAAGGGCTGCTACGGATCCTCGACCGCATCTGGCGCTATGCCACTAATTCACAAATCTTTGGAGGGTTCTATTATGACTTAAACAGACCCTGGGTTCAGCGGCTGCCAAACCACTCGTTTCGCCCACGTCTGACCGCCCAAAGCAGTGCTCAAATGTTCAAATATATTGCGTACCAACGACGGTCTCCGCGCCAACCCTGCATACCGGGTACCGATGATACAGGCACTACCCTCGCTGGCTACTTTGAGGCCCTATTCAACTCTACAAACCCGTACGTGGTTCCATCGGATAGATGAGGCTTGAGCTGTGTGTTCATATACACAAGGGCCTTGTGGTCCGTGAAGACCGCAAACCGTTGCCCATCCAAATATTTTCTGAAATGTGTCAGTTTATATACCAATGCCAGTAACTCCTTCATAGGTGTGGCGTAGTTCTGTTGCGCATGGTTCAGAGGTTTACTAAAGAACATTTAGTAATGTTTCTTACCGTTGACCCATTGGAATAGCGCTCCCCCAAACCGTAATCGCTAGCGTCGGTTTCCAAGTTCAAAGGACTGCCGTCGACCGGAAAGTGTAGCGCCACAGCATTCACCACTGCGTCCTTCATTGCCTGCCACGCCTGTGCATGTCCCTCCTCCCAACGATCGCCTATCAACTCCTTTGGTTTGAGTTTTCAAAATTCGCGAAAGGGTGCGGCCGTTTTTGCGAAATTAGGCAAATGTTCGTGGAGATAATTTGCTAAACCCAACGCCGAGGCTATCTCTTTGTACCGTAGTTGTGTGGGCCAGTCGATCAGCTTGGCCTGCTTTTCATGGTCAATGCCAATGCCTTGTGCCGATACTTTCTTCCCTAGGATCATGACTTCGGAAATAGCGAAGTGGCACTTGGCAGGGTTAAGCTTAAAACTGTGGTATGTTAAGCGTTGTATCACCTTCTGCACCGTCCTAACGTGTTCGTTTTAATCGTCACTAGCGATAACTATGTCATCGATACAGTGGTGAACCGGTAAGCCATCAAGTATTGTACTCAAGGTACGTTGGAACTGGTGCGTGAGTACATGAAGACCGAACGGTGCTGATGTGAACGAGTACTGATAACGTTCGTGTGTAAAACTAAATAAGTATTGTGAGTCTGGATGTCCAGCGTCGTGCAGTACTTCTTACTCTTAAGGCAAGATACCTTGGGGATCAGGAACTGGTCACCAGGAATAAGCACGTTAACGGCACACATATCTAAACACACGCGTACCTTCTTGACGTTGCCTTCCGCATCGAATGTCGGTACCGCAAGGAGAGGAAGATTAACAGTCGTTGGTGTCGTTCGTTTCGTAATCACCAAATCTATCAACCACTTCTTCACTTGTTCATCCACATAGGGAAGCCATCGATCGGATACGAAGTTACGCATCGATCTACGCATCTGCATCGCTTGTTCATGGGTTACTGGGATGGTTACCTCACTCCCTTCCAGACGACAGCGTGCGTTGTCGGCAATCTTCGCATTGGCTTCCAAATCCTGTGCCAACCGTTGGCGTACATCGACGGGCTCCGTCGTGTTAGGTGCTTGTCGGCGTGGTATGGGTTCGAGGAGCTCATCTAGTTCCGTGGGGTATATTGGTGCAAGTGGCGATCAAATACCGCCTATGTATAGGCCCAAGCCTTTCAACATATCTTGCCCCACTATGACATCTATACCCGTCGGCAAGTTCATCAATTCCAATGAACCGTCGATAATTCTGATGCCGTACCTTATAGGTACCACTTCCGTCGTCCCCAGTCGAGGAGTTCGAACCACCTTGTCAGCTAAATATATAAATGACCCAGGTGGTGCCGGAGTTATTGGTCGGCCAAGGAGGTCTGCGGATGTCTGTGAGATACAACTTCTATTTGCTCCCGTGTCTATCAAGGCTTTGAACGTACGTCCGTTGACTTGTACTTGAATATAGACTCGGTTATCTGACGTCAGCAATGGGTCTTGTATTGCCATCACTGCTTCAATCGTGGTAACAAACATGAAGCTCCTATCCGACTCAGACACCCTCACCTCTCATGCGTGATCGGCTACCGACTCCCACGTCTCATAGGTGTGGTTTGGTGTTGACGTCATGTGCTCGAAGTCTTCGTGAAGAATCGTGTTGATATGAATCTCCGTAGCTTCCGATGGTAGAGCCAAGACTTCGTCATGTGTAATCGCTTTCACCTGTACTTCGTATTGTGACTACGTCTCTAGTCTGGGATGTATTCTGCCCCTGTCCTGCGGTTGATGTTGTAGACGGTCTGTGTACCGATTGTACGTCCCTCAAAGGACGGTTGTTGTCGTATAGCCTTGCCCGACACTCCACGCTCACCGCTTGCAACGCCCTGAAATGATGACACCGTGGGATTTGCCTACCCCCTGGTGGCGCTTGTGCCTGGCACCCCGCACAAGTCGTTGGTACCGTAGGTTGGGACCGTTGAGTCCAATTCTGCGTTTGTCGTCTACTCGTCTGTAGGTTGGGGCGGCTATTGGTGTAATCGCGACTTCCATTCGTCGTCGGGCCCTCGCGGTTATTGCGACTCTGGAGACGTGCTGTCGTACGTTGCTGTGCATCCTGAATGTCCGGGCTCAACAGCTGTATAAGCTCGTGTGACTCCATCAGTTGCCATTTGGGATGCAACTGCAGAGTACGTTCATACGTACGGCCGTTGAGAGGTTCTTCTAACAGTGGCACAATGCAGTGGTTCAATAAATTTTGTTGGAAGTCGGCATCTATCTGGCACCGTTCACGTGCCCTCCTGTGGTTCTCTATGAGCTGTGTCATTTGTTCCATAAGAGGAGTGTGCATGTTCCGACTTTGGCCCTTGGCTAAATTGCGAAACGCGGGATCGACAGTGGCTTGTGTTTCGTGCGAACAGATCTGTTCGATCTGTAGTTGAGGTGTCCATGTCTTCAACCGTTCAGAATTGTCGCGGATGTAGTCCAGTGTTGACTTCTCCGCCTTAAAGTAAGATAGTACCTTATGAAACCATGTAAGGTTCCAACTCTCGTCCAACCCTGCGATTTGTGCGTTCTTGAACGCCTCGAGGAGAGCCCCTCTTGTGTCCCGTTCCATAATATCATGTAGGTAGTATCTGTTCGACGGCCAATCAGGTCACGTACGTGGTGAAGGTACGGGACGCTTCTCTACTGGTCGGGACTCTAATGTAGCTCGAAGTGTCTCGATCACGCCCCGAAGAGCTTCAGCTCGAGCCGTGTTATTCTCATCGATTGCTTGGCATAGCTCGTCACATAAATGTAGTATCCGTGCGTGTAGCGCCTGTTGGCGTTTCTCGATACTAGCCGGTGTAGGCGGAGGCACTGGTGTCTCCTTCTCTTGCCGTTTAGGTGTCTGTACATATTCACTGGGCGCTTCTTTCTCGCCCCACTGGCGTTGCTATTGTTGGCGCAGGTTCGTACTTAATCGATCCTGTCTGTTCTTCACCTCCTCCTTACCATGAGGGTTCTGTCTGGCTAACACTTGTTCATGTGCGAACTCTTAAAAAGTTGGTGTGTTCTCACTGGCAGACAGAGTATCCTCCTCCTCGGTTGAACGGTCCTCTGACCCTGGTGATTTGTACCCGAGTCCGTGGTACGGACGCTTACAGCCTTGGATTCAGAAGGTAGGGTTGTCTTCGTCCTCTAGTACTGCCTGTACCCGTTCGTGTACGTCAGAAGATCTCCCCTTAGCAGCCGGCCCTATTTTAGTGCGTCCTTCGTTTATGCGCTGCAACCTCTGTTCGTATTTTTCCAAGAGAGACTGCTGTTGTGCCATCAGCTCCGGGAGTTTCTGAGCTGACGATTGTTCCCGTGCCGTTTCCTTGTTGTTGGTACGGCGCCGGTGACGCCTCCACTTGTTAGGTGGGAGGCGTGGTTGGTCAATACTGGAGGATAAGGCCCCTGGAGTACCCGGAGACGAACGAGAGGACAGACCTTTACTGGCAACCTGTTCACCAATAAAAGTCTGACTGCTGTCCACACGCAGGTCGGGCACTTCCTTGGTCTCACCCTCGAATATGACATCCTCGTCAGACTGTGCAGGTCCATCTTTGTTTGTTGTTGTTGGCTGCTTGTCGTCCTCGGAAACAGGGTGTGGAGCCCCAAGATGTGTCTGTCGTTGCCCCTCCAGAGCCTGACCTGAGTGCGGAGCGAAACGTTCCGTATGGGACCGAGATTCCCTCGTGACTGTTTCATTTCCTTCACTAACACCAGTAATGTGGATAGTCTATCTACTCTAATACTACCTGTTGTCTTACTCTCCATCCCACAATGACATGTGGTTGAGTGCCTCATTAGTCGGAGCAACTTCTTGGTCTACTCCTCGCCTGCTCCTGCTCCGACCTAATGACGGCCTATTCGCAAGACCCTGTTGGGAACTTCCCTTATCGCTCCTATTTACTCTTCTTGCCCGTGATGTCCTTGTCGTGTGTTGTTGCGGCTGTTGGAATATGCTTCTCGATCTAAGAACGATTGCTCGTTATTGCACTCCTAAACTAGGCTGCCGTCAACCACACCTTCTGTGCATACTGTTGAGCCTCTCCGTTGACCTGATTTATCTGGAAGTTCTAGTGATTTGAGTGTGTTCGCATATCATTTTCACAATATAACCATGTATTTAATTATATCGTTCGTGTTATGTACGCCCCCCACCCTTATATGCTCCTAATAACTCACAGATGCTTACTTATGTATCTGTATGCTTCCTTATATCCTCCTACTTAGTTGCGTATAGATGCCATTAGATTCACATGTCTTGCGATTCCATTTCCTATTTCTTAAATCATCGGTTTGCTTACGTCCTTAGGACACGTTATGCAGTCTTTTGACGGGTTGCCTAATATATATTTATCGTTGCGTCTTTTACCTTTCCCATTCTTAAAACTTTGTACAATAATATAGTATGCCGCTGATTCTTTACGTCATCGTATTAACCGAGTCGGCACTAACCGTGTACATCACCCACCTCTACTACTGTGGATCCTAAAAAACTGTCTTCTTTTATTCTATCAACTTCTTAAATATAATTTAAGCTCATTAACTTGCAATTCGATTTGTACCTGTCTCACACTGCAAACAACCTTCCTGCCTGTACTCACACATGACTACTTATCTGTGGATTCTGGCTGATTCTCTGACTTCGTCATTTGATCGTCTTGAGACCTTCCTTGTTGACCCTGGCTAATGTTGTACTTGATTGGAATGTTCGCTCATCGGTTTCACCCGTATTAGTGGATTCTTTCTTCATCTCGTTGTCCAAACGTCGTTAGTACAACGACCGGATAATCTATATTGTTCCTTTTGATGCGACATTCTTTGTTCGTATCGTTTTTTCAATTGTTATACTTATAACAATAAATATGTGCCAGCTACTGATTAGTTCTTATTCTATAGCTTTCCCTGTGATTACTAATAAACTAACAACTTCTATGGTAAGTTAAAAATGTAGTAAGTATACGCTGGATAACTGTATCTCAACGTTCTCCCTCCTCAGGGAAGGGGACGTTGTTCATTTATTAGTAGTTATAAACAGTAATCCTAAAATGACTGACTCTTAAAATGAGCCATTAGTCATGTGCTGTAAAACCAGCAAAACCCTAAAATCCAGTTTATCAGACTATTATGATAAACTGTAAAACTTGTAATAAACCTAAAATAATCAAATAAATCTAAGTACTTGTATTCTGACCACAGGCTGCGTATTTCTATCCATCGTGTCGGACGATTGTGTCGGGGAGACCGTTGGTATATGAAGTCGTCCGGGTTTCGCACGCGCTGATTCTTTAGCGTTTACTGGGATTCACGGGTTAGGTGAGAAGAGGTTTGCACCATGCTTTGCTTGGTAAGCCTTCTGGAGACGATCCGCGGTAGATTGGAGAATGTCTGCGTTAGTGGAGTTGACAAGTGGGCTCAGTAGTGCATCCATGCTGCGGACAAGAATGTTTTGCGCTCGTTCATGTGTGCAGCGGGCCTCCCGCTTGGTGCGGAGATAGTGGATCAAAGCTGCTTTCGTAGCGTCGGGATGTTGTTGGGAGCGGGGGTCGATGTTTTCATCAAGCTGCTATTTCCACGTAAGTGCTGCATGTCATTTCACCTGGGCGACAGCGTCGCTAAGAACACAAAGGCGGATGAAACTGGTGGAGCTTCCGCGGCGATTTGGCTGAGATACCGATTCAGACGGAAGATACCAGAGAAAGTGGTGGCGATCGAGGACTGGTTGGGCATGCCAGTATTTTTCAAATACTGATTGGGATGGGGGCTTGCCGTTGGGGAAAATTGCCCGGAAGAAGAGCCATACCGAAATTATGTCATCCATTTTATGAAGAGTTTTGTCCGGCATCGGGCGGCCCTCCACTTTCGTCAAAAGGTGTTCGGTTACTGGCGGCTGCGGTTGGGACTGAGAAGCTGGTGGGGTCGGGCGTTTTTTAGGGCTCGGTTTTGCAGGTTCGTCCACTTTTGAGCGGTAGCTGGGAGGCTCACTGCTGCTGTTGGGCGCCTGTGACCGCGGTCTTTTTGCAGGCGGAGCAGGCGGGCTTGTGGAGCCAAATCGGGAAGTGTCGGGTGTGTCTTTATCTATAGGTGCACGGGTTTGGGATTTAAGGTCCCGGAGTTCGGATTCAAGGTTGGTTGTTTTTTTTTGCACAGAGGTTAGTGAGCATTTGATGTATGGTTGATTTCCATTGGACATCAGTCAAAGGCTCCTTGGAGATGGGCCCATCGTTGTTCGGGGCTGTTAGAGCCGGTCCCAAAATTTGATTGAGATTGGCCTGTAGAGTTCGCTATCTGATAGCACCTCAGCACCACCACTTCAGAGGCGCCAAGCGCTGTTTGAAGTATCTCGCTGGTACTCAGGACGTCGGACTCGAATACACGAACAAAGAACCATGTATTCCCTATCTGAGTGCAGACAGTAGCTTTGCTAGTGATGACACAACAAGACGATCCACCACCGGGAGTGGGCATTATAGCAGGTGCACCATTCATATGGGGAACAAACTTACAACGATTAGTAACAACGTCTACAGCAGAGGCAGAATACATAGCACAATCTGATACAGCCAAAGACGCGGTATGGGCTAGGAATCTCTTCACAGAATTCGGCATTCCGCTCGTAGAACTCACAACCATAAAACAGGACAACAAGTCAGCAATACTGATGGGAAATGGTATCACAAAATCCCGCCGTACAAAACATGTCGATCTACGATATCATCACATCAGGGAACTCACATCGAACAACACCATCAAGCTAAAATACATACCATCAGAACAGCTACTCAGTGATTTCTTCACGAAGCCACTCAGCCGAGAGAAGTTTACCGACATACGCGACAGACTAATGACTCGGATGCCAGTATCAACATAGTTCAATTCATAATAAAGGTAAGTATTTTAAGGTAAGCAGGTGTCAAATGCTTTGTGCTTCTATCTCTGACTGCAAAATATACAGATATATCGTACCTTGTAAAACGAATGTGTACAAACTGTTTGTATTATATGTAAAAATGGAATTTTAAATAATGTACACGCAATATATAACTATAAATTTGTTCATATAATTGTTCCTATCGATAGACGCCCAAGTATTAACTTGTGCGACTGTATTTTGACATAAAATATTTTGAAGTTAAGTTGAATCCCGCAGACAATTTGCATTCATCGATACACATAATATCAGTAACTTACTGGATCTTTTTAAATTTTATGCGTGATATAGTAAAATTTGCATACCTGTGACAATTTGTATAGAAATTAACTCGCAGGATACAAACAAAATTGTGAATGTCGCAGCCCACAGGCCCTATAGGGACCACAACCTTACACTGTCTCCACCCCCCACCCCCCCCCCCCCCCCCCAGCGCCCCCTCTGTGTATTGTGAGTACTAACACAAAACAAAATCAAAAGCTTTTTTTTAACCATTGGAGCTTGAATTTTTGTCCTCAATGGGTAGAATTTATCAATACACCAATTTCGTTGGTCAATTCAATCATAATTTTAACTTTTTTTAAAAGCAACCATACTTAGGATAGTAGCCAGACCGCGGCATAAGAGCCGCACATTCCAAGACCCAAGAGAAAGTTTTAGTCTCACAGTCTCCGAGTCTCAGCCTCTCAGGCCATATCACAAAGTCGAACCAATATGCCACAACGCAGAAAGGAGCTGTCCCCCAGCATCCACGCCACAATCCACACCGATTCAGTAAGCAAAATGTATTTTTCAAGAAAATCTCGAGTATTTTTACCTGCGAAATTGTGATGCCTGTCCCCGTACAGAAGATTATCCACGCCAGTCGTGAAGCCTGTCATTGTACATGAGATCGTCTACTCTTCAGAAAAGTCAACGTTTTCAACAATTTTCAGGAGACAGTACTCAACAGCACCAATTCGTAAACGTCTTCGACAAATATACATGGGTTCAACGCTTATCGCCCAATCCATCTACAGAGTTAACAATTTCACAATCCAGATCTTAAGTATTAGTCTTCAGTTTCCAATTTTCAGCCTTCAGACTTCAGACCTTGTTGATTGTAAAATTGAGGGGGAGTGAGAGACTACAGGTCTCAGGTCAGATTTTACAGCAAAGTCATCGGAGTCAGCTCACTCCTGAGAGCTAAGTCACCAGAGTTAGCTCACTCCCGAGAGCTAATCAAGTTGCTCAAAATACTCTCAAGAGTTGAGTTATCACTTAACCGACTTCCGAGAGCAGATTAAGTTTCTCAACCGATTCCCGAGAGTGAATTAAGCCTGTCAACCGCAACATTCTAATAATAGCTGCGGTTCTATGTGAGTCATAACCTATGCGGAAAGGCATCATGTGATCAGCGTGAGATTTAGTTGCAGAGAAGTCGAAATATAAAAGCATCGAAGTGTTAAAGTGTTCCGCATAAGGTTTCTCATACTGACCATATGAGTTTTTACCCTGGTCAGCCCAAGCGGCTGAACACTAGCACAAACACCTTTGGTATAAAACCAAAGGTGAGGTCAGAAATAAATGTATACATTTGCACTTTATTTAAACTCTACTACATTGTACTCTAACATAACCCGACTGGGGAAGTGCAGGTGGTCAAGATGCTCCAGTATGCGGATAGGAAAGGCACTAGCCCCGTCATGCAACTCTTGACACTGGCGACGGATGATATATCCAAGAAATTGATTTTCCTCTCGGCCTCCTACCCTGCTTTTGGACAGGCTATCTACGTTAGTCTGAAGTTTGCCGTCGACGGTATCGAGAACTTCATCAAAGAGGTTTAGGACACTTTGCATGCCCCCTCCTTGGCCGCCATTTACGAACTCAATGGCTTAACCGGTGTTAAAGACTTGACGCGCCAAATGCGCATCCAGGCTGGAGACTCCTTTTCTTTGCAGCCGGTAACGTATCCCACATCGCAGGCAGCTATCGCTCGTGCGCAAAGTCGTCTTCATGTTCGTATCGACAATTTAACGGATGCGCGCGCGCCAAGGAGCAACCCTCTGTCCAAGCAACATCGGAAGCTTATCAGCAGAATCGCCAACGCTACCTTGATGCCAAGCAAGTCCGTTATAGCGACGAACGGGACCGTGAGCACGAACTGCGTCATTGGGACGACGAGCGTGATCGTCGCAAGCGCAACAATCGTGACAAGGATCGTGCGCTCTCGGTCTCCTCCGAAGCAAGACACTCGGCAGAATAATAATCTTGTGCCAGTTTCTCCACTTCGTAACGACAAGCACTGCAAGTCAACGCCAGTTGAGGCCAAGCCCTCCAGTGCGCATTTATACTGAAACACTGGCAAGTTCCAAAAGCTTGCTCCCCACACGCCGAGGTGTAACGGTATCTATGTCTTCTCCAACTGGTTCGTAGACAAATGATGATTTATATCGCTCTCAGAGAATCATCTTGTCTGCAGTCCTAACCATGTAAGAAATCTTTTCCATGCGGGTGTTCTTATATTTTGCGGTCGCTATATTGCTGGCACTAAATCCGTCGTTGAATGATGATGCCTCGAACAAGTGCATGCTCCGACTATATCCTCCACCTTCGTCTGTTGTGTATATAAATATATATAAGCGTCAGTCTCTTTTGAAACTAGAATTTATTATTATATATATATAATAGAAGAAAATGAATGTATCATACCGTAGCGGAGAAGCCTTGGCGTTCTTGCAGAAGTACTCTCTTTAGAATACACGCCATATTACAGCGTGACCTAGAAAAATCAGAACGCATTAGTTTCAAGTGCTTAATCGGGTCATCCTCAAAGTTAGCTCCCTCAGTCATCCTGTCAACACAGTTTATTCCATATATGCGTACAAAATAGGTTACCGAGTATTTCATATCGAAACGCATGTATCATATACGATAAGAATCGATTAGCACAGCCGCCACAACACGAACTTAGTAGTACTTTCAATGGAGTATTTCACCCCTCAAACTTTGGGAAGTTTTGTTTGTCGCTCATATAGCTTTACCTATACCATATAGACTCGCAACCATGACAATACATTAGTAACGCCCTATAGTCGCTCCAGGTTATCGCATCAACGCTTTATAGTGT
Organism: Sphaeroforma sirkka; assembly: GCA_001586965.3. Lineage (NCBI taxonomy): Eukaryota > Ichthyosporea > Ichthyophonida > Sphaeroforma > Sphaeroforma sirkka. The sequence continues at coordinate 17,881 of LUCW03001453.1, read as the reverse complement.
AAACATAGTATAAACTATACATCATGCTTGCAGCTCGCATATAAAGTCACAAGCTCTAGTGCCACTCTGGTCGCTTTGACATCACAATCAAGTGCGCGATATGACTCAGATCTATGTTTGCGACTCCCATACAACGTAAATTGTAAGATCAAGGACACTCTCTTTACACAATCCGTGGATATCATCACCTTTCTACTGTCAATATACATAAATTGTGAGATAAACACGCTGTGCATCGCAGTAATACGTGTTTGCAAACTAGACGATTTCTCAATTATAGACGAAATTCTCACAGTCCCACACTGTCAGTGACAATAACAATATTTGCCAGACTTTCACAGTCATGTATTTTCGCAAAGGTTACCTATAGGATAATATGATATACACATCATTGGACATCACCCTAATCACACCCTTTAATTCTGATTATATGTCGTGATAGAGTAATTATGTATTTATAAGAGCAGCAATAAAATCACAAATCTTACATGATTAAAGCTAGAGAGCAACAACATATATCCGCGATCCATACTCTCATCATTTCAACATGAAATTCTCTCAACCAATATTGATAATGCAGTGTAACACAATTAATATAAATGATAAAATGCAAGATTACATCCTCTAATCAAATCTAACTTTGATTCTCTACAGAATGCACCTTACGATGTTGATGACAGTCTGTGTATTATTGCTATGGTTAAAACGATCATATAATAGCGCGAATCCCACTCGGTTCATAATTGGCTATTTAGCTACAACAACCATGTTGCCGAGCCGATCCACACCGTCAGCACAATTACTATATTTCGTGGATGGGATGATGAGCTCATAAAACAAGTAAGCTCCATCACCTGCACCACCAATCATATTTTTACACAAAGCTTTTACTGCACTACGTATTTGATGCAAAAGTCCATTTCGGCGCTTACTTCCTCCGGACACCAATACTTCGTACGATATTCAGTAAGTTGGTGGATTCGCCTTGACCTTGAGCTGTTCAATACATAAGCAGAGCAACGAGTTACATCATAAACCTTCGAAGCGACACACACAACATCTTTAGAACGAGTGGATCGAGCTGGTCTTGTTCTGGCAACTGGAATTGGACGAGTCACCTTATGCTCCTTTCCCGTTCTCCCAATAACGCCTGTAGGATTCCCATGTCTTGTAACATTTTAACAACATAAAAGCACCATTGCCAAAAGCTTATCCATACACGCATCAGGGCATCCAGAACACGACTCACAAGCATCGCATCAGCGCAATTTTCCCTCATGTCTGGCACAGGGTCAATTCACAGGACCTGTACCGCATATTGAGAGACTAAGTTGCAGTGTGCTTAGATCGACATCCCCTGATATTGGGATATCACCTATTAGTTTCATGCTAGAGGCAGGAACTCTTCAACAACACAAAGGGTGTGTTCAAACAGCTATGTATTCTTTATATGTGCATGTTCTGAGAAGTCAGAAACAAAATACTGCAAAAGACGTGCCAATATCATCATTTTTTATTGGTGCTAAACTTCAAACGAAACAAAAAACTGAATAGACCTATAAAAAATTCTAAAAATAGAACAAATGTGACGACAAGACCAAAATTCAAAACGCAAGTTTGTAGTTTTTGTTTATATATACTATTTAGTGCTCATTTTGAGCTAATGTTAACGCGCTAGAGTGCCTTGGCAAGGTGTATGGTTGGGAAAGCATAGGTGTGAATGCAGGACAGAGCCTCGGCTATCGATTACGAGCGCAATTTAGGATTGAATGGGCATAAGATTTGATTTAGATAGCTAAATAGGAAGTGTGCATCGATTCAGCCATCAATCAGCGAAAACGACATGCTCAATTGAGTATGGGTGTGACAGATGTGTTAAAGTATGTTGGCACTGTGCCGACTGGGGTTGGGAGTGATAAGAATGTAACCACCGTTAGTATCCTGGAAGACTAGGCTTATGCGCTAAGATTCTCGCACCACTTCTGGAGAACAAAATAATCTTAGTAGATGGATCCGTTTTGATTCACAAAGCTTTGGGTCTGTGTACTAGTGACAAGTACCTGAAAACTCTCGAGATTGCTAGAGGCGTTCACGTACACAGTGGATGTACAGATGCGTTTGTGTTCAAAGGGTTCGAGGATGTATGCACGAAAACATTGGTTTGCGCATCAGTGTATTTCATTTTTGATGGTGAAGTACCTCCTGCGAAGCAACACGAAAAAGAGAAGCGAACGAAAGAGACAGCTGATGCTTGGAAGGATTGGTTAATACTTGATGCAAAAGGGCAGGAGGTTCGACTAGAGGACTCAAGTTACTTGCACTAAGTACAAACATCAGGAACTTCGATCACACACGCGTTGCAGAAGGCTTTTGTATCACTAATTGTACTGGATACATGCTGGCGCCTTTTGAAACTGATCATCAATTAGTATTTCTGGCACAGAAGTACGGTGACAAGTCTATCATAGCTTCCAGTGATTCCGACTTTACAGTCTATCCTGATGTTAATGTTTGCCTTGATCTGATAAAAGAGTTTTCAAAATCCAACACAACCACATTCAGGGTGGGGATGTATACAAGACAAACAGTGTCTAGGTTTTCTGAGATATGTAGGACTGAACAACGAAACATTCATGGCGAGGTGTATGCTAAAAGGTGTCAGAATAAAGGACCGCTGTCTGGAAAGAGCATCGATGAAGTGATGGAAAGCATCAAAGCATATATGATACTACCAGACGAGGGTACTACAATACTTGATACAATAGAAAACGCAATAGGTATGCATTTATATGAACAATGCGAAGAGGTTTCATAGCTGCGCATAACTCTTACATGTATGGACTTGTTTTCGACGGACAGAATACTAAGTGTACATCCCTGACTGGCAGCATAGATGTCGTAGACGAAGTAGTGAGTAGAGCAGTAGGGAATAGAATCGATGACGCAATCGTGGCAGCTTATAGTGCGGCAGAGAACAATCCTAGAACTAACATCACGAAGCCTATACAAACATTTGGGGTGTGTCCTGTGCCCATGATTTTCAAGCAGATATCTTCTGTAGTACCTAAAAATAAGTGGCACTATTTGCCGTTCGTATCTAGTGTAGATATGCTAACCTTCTTTGGTACTACTACCCAAAGGAAAGCACATCAGCGCGCTGCTGCCAACACCTCAACTCTTGATAAGGCGATGATGATGTGCGAGTACAAGTGAATATCGATTTCAATATCAGCCAGTTACCCATCTGGGGATTGTAAAGTATACTTGCATGCTAGAGTACCCAGATCGCAGAAGCCATCCTTTATTGATGCGTACGCTTATATCGTCTTTGACAAGAATAAGGATCCTGGGGGATATGTCATCGAGTATGGATATTGTATTTATCCGCTGGGGATAAAAGGTAAAGGCTCACATGTCGCAGCACTTGTCTGGAGTGCTGTGCAGCAAAGCAATTGGGCCAAAGTCAACGATATGGAGCGCTACAAGCATGAACCCCTGAATCAAAAGAATGTTACAATTGACAGTATCGCGTGCACAAGTCAGTTAGCTAAATGGCCCATACCCTCCTTCCCATCTGGAAATATTTCCGAAGACATTAAAAGACCTGTGTACATGACAATGATTGAAAATTCACGCACAGTAGATTTGAAGCAAGAACTATGGATAGATCAATTACAGTCAAAGGAGAATGTTGATCCCAATACTCAACAGAAGAAACGTGTGCATGGCCCTGGTCTACAACCTAAGAGTATTACACGCCCTGTTAAGTTATCCCTGCGAGACAATATGTTTCATCCATTGCCTTGTGTTGGCACAAGTGCCGAACTAGAACATTACGGAATCAACATTGGGCCCTACTGGACGATGTCGCTGCTAAGTTTAAGCTCCTAGCCGACTAGCACCCAAAAATAAATAAACACAAGTACACTCGCGTACCATGTGAAGAGTAAATATTATTAACGAGCAGCTTTATCTTTATTCATTAGTTATATTTTTCTGTACACACGGACAGTGATATGATGTCGGTAAGATAAAAACATACTTCTGCGGTAATACAGAAAGGTGTGGATCGACCATTCTTACTTCCTCAGCCAACATCTTAAAGATTTTAGTACGGCAATTTACCCTTCGATATAAAATCTGAATCAGCGTTCTCTATCGAATTGAACTGACGATCCTTTTTCAACACAGGCGGTACTTTGTATTTACACCCCTTGGGTAGCAAGTCTTCTATGCAGAAACCCGTATCTCCTATAGTAGCAGATCCTTCCCATAATTTAGAGATAAAAGCATCCGCACAAAGCAGTGATGTATCCCTGTCACTTATCCGGCCTGGGTATAGCGGAGAACAAAAAACGCAATGGCCTGCTGCGTTCATGCATACGAGCATCTTTACGGTATTGTGATATTAGTAGCTACTCAAGTCGCACGTTGGAAGTCCAAGGTTGGAGGAGTTTCAATAAAGAATTCTGCAGTGTGTGCCAATAGATAGCCAGTATGTACGATAATTTATATATAAAAATATTTTAGTGTATATAATTGATCGAACATGAAGTGATTTCAAGGATTACAGTCTTACCTGTTGCATCCACAACTGTAGCAAGAACCGAATAGTCTTTTTTAAAACATGGCAGAGTCATCACAGACGCAATCTCCTTATTGAATAGCTGCATGGGTTGTTAGCAGGATGACAATAATATGCATCATGTTTGCATTGTTCAGAATTTTAGATACTGTCTGCATCGTGGAAATGCCGAAGTGATGAGCGATTACAGATTCATATACATTATGTCGTACATGTACAAACCACCAAAGTACCGCATCCTCAAACGATGCAGTTAAGCGTCCTGGCTTGTATCCTTTGCAGCGATATTTGAGATTTTCCATGAAACTTTTCAATGGATTGTAATCCTGTCCCTATTCTGACTTTCTTTGGATCGCTAATTATATATTCATACGTCAAACATATTCTCAATCGTCTCGTATATTGCTGTTAACTGTTCGTCCTTTTATACTATATAATGCTTTAAAGTTTCGTGGTCTTCTAGTTTTGCACCTTTCTTGGTAAGGTCAACTTTTGCATCAGTTAACTTTAATACGTGTTTTCTCGATTTACACAACTCGAGCACAGCCTTCGCTACAGCAGCTTTTTCTGCTACAAGGTCTACTTTCAGTTCATGCTTTGATGGTGTGTGGACCTTCTTCTTTGGTCTACTTTCTATGTTTTTGGTATTTTGTAGTATTGAAGATACTTGCGTTCGTGTTGTAACTCGCGATGTAGTTCGATCATTATTCCTAAGTAAGTCGAGGGTAGAAAGTTTCTCTACTAGGGCTACTTTTTCCTCTACGTATTTTTGCTGTTTAGTCTCAGCCAGTCTACGTTTGTGTTCTGCATATGTCATGACCTCAGCATCCTTAGATACACGTGCAACGCCTTCTTTAGTCTTATACAAACCTCCCTTATGGATGTGTTTGTCGCAAACACGTGGTTGTTCTTTGATTTCCGCTGCCACTTCTGCATCGGTCATCTTGCTAGCATCTTTGATTCGCCCCATTCTAACGTACCATTGTCGAAAGCGATCATAATCACGTGAGGGAGCGCGATAGCCTTTGTTCCCCCTGTGTGTTTGGCTTGACAGTACGCAGCTGCGCATCTACCCATCCTTCCAACTTTTTGTATGTTATCGTTTTAATTGGTGTGACGGATGTGCCGAAAATTAGGTGAGGCACTAGTATATAGTAGTATCAGACTCTAACTAGTCGCTTTGACTCATACGCGTCTTTTCCACGCGTCTGAACGATGTATGAAGTATATAAATACGCCTAAATGCGATTACACACAATCCACGTGTTTTCTGGTCGCTTGTCACCGCATTTAAAGTTTTGTATCTATAACTAGAAATTTTTATGTCTATTCAGTGAGTCATCGAAATCTATGGTACCGAACCACTTTCGTGGGCATGTTGCACAAGTAGTCAAAAGTGTCGGTTAGGCTAACCTCTCTTCTAGTAGGAATAAACCAACGGTTCCTTAGTGAAATATACTCATGTGTATGTCAGCTTCAATATGCGACTAATCCCGTTCTCATACGACCAATAGCAAGGTTTGTCTCGAAAAATGGTGTGAACCCAAATTAATTAGCGGAGGTACCTACTTTTCGTGACTTTGGCTCTTAAAAATCCACTATTGTAGAAATACGGCCTCCGGTCAGTCTAAAATATCAAGGTCAATTGAGATAATACATTGGTTTTTATTTGCTTTTAAATAATTTAATACAAGCTCCTTTTCCAATATTTCCAAAGTGTTCTAAATTCACTATGATGGCTCCAATAGCCTGAGTATTTGGTATGACTCATCTACTTGGACCTATTTGAGACATTAGTAGATGTAGGATATTATAAACTAAATTTTATAATCTCCGAACTACTACTTATAGATTTTGGTCCTCCCGCCAATCTCCAAAATCCAATAAGTCTTTTCTTTTTCTTTTTTTTAACTTTTCTTCAGATGGAACTTTATTTATATCAGCTAATGTATTAATGTGACTTACGTTATTATGTCTATTTACAAATTAGGCAAGTGGTCATGAACACTTAGTACTTCTGGTGAAAGTTATTCAATAAAGAACAGCTAGAGGTACGCCCTGTGTGATCGAGGATATTTAGGCTCTTAACAAGAGGCAGTCCCGATCATTCTTACACAAGCTACCACTGCTAAATCCTAACTGACTAAATTGTATTTTAGTTTAATATAGTTTGAAACCTAGTAATTTCCATCGAAGTTTACACTATCGGCCAAACTGAGAAACACGCATATATTATTCAAACAAAGTCCTTGAAACAATAGCAGCTGTGGTCAGAATACAAGTACTTATATTTATTTGATTATTTTAGGTTTATTACAAGTTTTACAGTTTATCAGAATAATCTGATAAACTGGGTTTTAGGGTTTTGCTGGTTTTACAGCACATGACTAATGACTCATTTAAGAGTCAGTCATTTTAGGATTACTGTTTATAATTACTAATAAATGAACAACGTCCCCCTCCCTGAGGAGAGAGAACGTTGAGATACAGTTATCTCGCGTATACTTACTACATTTTTAACTTACCATAGAAGTTGTTAGTTTATTAGTAATTACAGAGAAAGCTACAGAATATGAATTAGTCAGTAGCTGGCACATATTTTTTTGTTATAAGTATAACAATTGAAAGACAATGCGAACAGAGAATGTCGCATCAAATTGAACGATTTAGATTATCCGAACGATTTAGATTGAATTGAACGATTTAGATTGGATTAACGACGTGTGGACGACGAGGATGAAGAAAGAATCTACTAATACGAGTGAACCCGAAGAGCGAACATTCCAATCAAGCAGAACATTAACCAGGGTCAACAAGGAAAGTCTCACGACGATCAAATGACGAAATCAGACAATCAGTCAGAATCCACAGATAAGTAGTCATGTGTGAGTACAGGTAGGAAGGTTGTTTTCAGTGTGAGACAAGTACAAATCGTATTGCAAGCTAATGAGCTTAAATTGTATTTAAGAAGTTGTTAGAAGAAGGTTCTTTAGGATCCACAGTAGGGTAATAGAGATGGGAGATGTACATGGTTAGTACCGACTCGGTTAGTACGATGACGCAAAGAATCAGCGGCATACTAGATTATTTTACAAAAGTTTTCAGAATGGGATATTAGGAAGCATACAGAGACACAAGTAAGCACCTGTGAGTTATTAGGAGCATATAAGGGTGGGGGCGCACATAACACGAACGATGCAAGTAAATACAAGGTTAAATTGTGAAAATGATATGCGAACACACTCAAATCACTAGAACTTCCAGAAAAATCAGGTCAACGGAGAGGATCAACAGTATGCACAGAAGGTGTGGTTGACGGCAGCTTAGTTTAGGAGTGCAATAACGAGCAATCGTTCTTAGATCAAGAAGCATATTCCAACAACCGCAACAGCACATGACAAGGACATCACGGGCAAGAAGAGTAAAAGAGGAGCGATGAGGGAAGCTCCCAACAGGGTCCTGCGAATAGGCCGTCATTAGGCCGGAGTAAGAGCTGGCGAGGAGTAGAACAAGAAGTGGCTCCGACTAATGAGGCACTCAACCATATGTTATTGTGGGATGAAGAGTAAGACAGCTGGTAGTGTTAGAGTATATAGACTATCCACACTACTTATGTTAGTGTAGGAAATAAAACAGTCACGAGGGAACCCACGAGTTCCTCGGAGATCGATGTCGAGACGTTATGTGTTTGAAGGATGAAATTTAATAGAAAATGGATATTTATATTCAGTACTCTATCAGTTCATTCGCACACATTTCTAGTTCTCCATTGACAAACAACTCACCAACCATGTCCTACCCCCCCGCCAAAGTCGTAGACAGCAACTCTTGAATCCTGAGCGCCGCAAGGAAGATGATATCGACCGACGTGGAACTAAACGTCGTCAGTCCCATACGGAACGCTCCGCTCCGCACTCAGGTCAAGCACTGGAGGGGCAACAACAGACACATCTTGGGGCTCCACATTATTTCCGCGGACGACAAGCAGCCACCAACAGCAAACAAAAAAATGGACCTGCACAATCTGACGAGGATGTCATATTCGAGGGTGAGACCAAGGAAGTACCCAACCTGCGTGCGGACAGTAGTCAGACTTTTATTGGTGAACAGGTAGCCAGTGAAGGGCTGTCCCCTCGTTCGTCTCGGGATACTCAGGGGCCTTATTTCCCAGTAATGACCCACCACGCCTCCCACCTAACAAGCGGAAGCGTCACCGGAACCGTACCAACAACAAGGAAACGGCACGGGAACAATCGTCAGCTCAGAAACTCACGGAGCTGATGACACAACAGCAGTCTCTCTTTGAAAAATACGAACAGAGGTTACAGCGCATAAACGCCGGACGAACTACAATAGGGCCGGCCGCTAAGGAGAGTTCTTCTGACGCACACGAACGGGTACAGGCAGTACCAGAGGACGAAGACAACCCTACCTTCCGAATTCAAGGCTGTGAGCGTCCGTTTTATGGACTCGGGTACAAATCACCAGGGTCAGAGGACAGTTCAACCGAGGAGGATGATACTCTGTCTGCCAGTGAGAACACACCAACTTTTCAAGAGTTCGCACATGAACAAGTATTAGCCAGACAGAATCCTCAAGGTAAGCAGGCGGTGAAGAATAGACAGGACCGATTAAGTACGAACCTGCGCCAACAACAGCAACGTCAGTGGGGCGAGAAAGAAGCGCCCAGTGAATATGTACAGACACATAAACGACAAGAGAAGGAGACAACAGTGCCTCCGCCCACACCGGCTAGTATCGAGAAAAGGCGACAGGCGCTACACGCACGGATACTACAGTTAAGTGACGAGCTATGCCAAGCAATCGAGGAGAATAACACGGCTCGAGCTGAAGCTCTTCGGGGCGTGATTGAGACACTTCGAGCTACATTAGAGTCCCGACCGGTAGAGAAGCGTCCCGTACCTTCACCACGTACGTGGCCTGATTGGCCGTCGAACAGATACTACCTACATGATATCATGGAACGGGACACAAGAGGGGCTTCCTCGAGGCGTTCAAGAACGCACAAATCGCAGGGCTGGACGAGAGTTGGAACCTTACATGGTTTCATAAGGTACTATCTTACTTTAAGGCGGAGAAGTCAACGCTGGACTACATCCGCGACAACTCTGAACGGTTGAAGACATGCACACCTCAACTACAGATCGAACAGATCTGTTCGCACGAAACACAAGCCACTGTCGATCCCGCGTTTCGCAAGTTAGCCAAGGGCCAAAGTCGGAACATGCACACTCCTCTTATGGAACAAATGACACAGCTCATGGAGAACCACAGGAGGGCACGTGAACGGTGCCAGACAGATGCCGACTTCCAACAGAATTTAGTGAACCACTGCATTGTACAACTGTTAGAAGAAGCTCTCAACGGCCGTACGTATGAACGTACTCTACAGTTGCATCCCAAATGGCAACTGATGGAGACACACGAGCTTATACAGCTGTTGAGCCCTGACATTCAGGATGCACAGCAACGTACGGCAGCACGTTTCCAGGGTCGCAACAACCGCGAGGGCCCGACGACCAATGGAAGTCGCGACCACACCAATAGCCGCCCCAACCTACAGACGAGTAGACGACAAACGCAGAATTGGACTCAACGGCCCCAACCTACGGTACCAACGACTTGTGCGGGGTGCCAGGCACAGGCGCCACCAGGTGGTAGGCACATCCCACGGTGTCATCATTTCAGGGCGTTGCAAGCGGTGAGCGCAGAGGGTCGGGCAAGGCTATACGACAACAACCGTCCTTTGAGGGACGTACAATCGGTACACAGACCGTCCACACAACGTCAACCGCAGGACAGGGGCAGAATACATCCCAGACTAGAGACGTAGTTACAATACGTCCGACGCCTCAAGTACAGGTGAATGCGATTACACAGGACGAAGACTTGGCTCCACCATCGGAAGCTACAGAGATTCATATCAACACGATCCTTTACGAAGACTTCGAGCACATGACGTCAACACCAAACCACACCTATGACACGTGGGAGTCGGTAGCCGATCATGCATGAGAGGTGAGGGTGTCTGAGTCGGATAGAGCTTCATATTTGTTACCACGATTGGAGCAGTGATGGCAATACAAGACCCATTGCTGACGTCAGACAACCGAGTCTATATTCAAGTACAAATCAACGGACGTACGTTCAAAGCCTTGATAGACACGGGAGCAAATAGAAGTTGTATCTCACAGACATCCGCAGACCTCCTTGGCCGACCAATAACTCCGGCACCACCTGGGTCATTTATATATTTAGCTGACAAGGCGGTGCGAACTCCTCGACTGGGGACGACGGAAGTGGTACATATAAGGTACGGTACCAGAATTATCGACGGTTCATTAGAATTGATGAACTTGCCGACGGGTATAGATGTTATAGTGGGGCAAGATATGTTGAAAGGCTTGGGCCTATACATAGGCGGTATCCAATCGCCACTTGCACCAATAGACCCCACAGAACTAGAAGAGCTCCTCGAACCCATACCACGCCGACAAGCACCTAACACGACGGAGCCCGTCGATGTACGCCAACGGTTGGCACAGGATTTGGAAGCCAATGCGAAGATTGCCGACAACGCACGCTGTCGTCTGGAAGGGAGTGAGGTAACCATCCCAGTAACCCATGAACAAGCGATGCAGATGCGTAGATCGATGCGTAACTTCGTATCCGATCGATGGCTTCCCTATGTGGATGAACAAGTGAAGAAGTGGTTGATAGATTTGGTGATTACGAAACGAACGACACCAACGACTGTTAATCTTCCTCTCCTTGCGGTACCGACATTCGATGCGGAAGGCAACGTCAAGAAGGTACGCGTGTGTTTAGATATGTGTGCCGTTAACGTGCTTATTCCTGGTGACCAGTTCCTGATCCCCAAGGTATCTTGCCTTAAGAGTAAGAAGTACTGCACGACGCTGGACATCCAGACTCACAATACTTATTTAGTTTTACACACGAACGTTATCAGTACTCGTTCACATCAGCACCGTTCGGTCTTCATGTACTCACGCACCAGTTCCAACGTACCTTGAGTACAATACTTGATGGCTTACCGGTTCACCACTATATCGATGACATAGTTATCGCCAGTGACGGTTATGACGAACACGTTAGGACGGTGCAGAAGGTGATACAACGCTTAACATACCACAGTTTTAAGCTTAACCCTGCCAAGTGCCACTTCGCTATCTCTGAAGTCATGATCCTAGGGAAGAAAGTATCGGCACAAGGCATTGACATTGACCATGAAAAGCAGGCCAAGCTGATCGACTGGCCCACACCACTACGATACAAAGATATAGCCTCGGCGTTGGGATTAGCAAATTACCTCCACGAACATCTGCCTAATTTCGCGAACACGGTTGCACCCTTGCGCGAATTTTGCAAACTCAAACCAAAGGAGTTGATAGGTGATCGTTGGGAGGAGAGACATGCACAGGCGTGGCAGGCAATGAAGGACGCAGTGGTGAATGCTGTGGCGTTACACTTTCCGGTCGACGGCATTCCTCTGAACTTGGAAACCGACGCTAGCGATTACGGTTTAGGGGAGCGCTATTCCAATGGGTCAACGGTAAGAAACATTACTTAATGTTCTTTAGTAAGACTCTGAACCATGCGCAACAGAACTACGCCACACCTATGAAGGAGTTACTGGCATTGGTATATGGACTGACACATTTCAGGGAATACTTGGATGGGCAACGGTTTGCGGTCTTCACGGACCACAAGGCCCTTGTGTATATGAACACACAGCTCAAGCTTAATCCGATGCTTCAGAGATGGCATCATATCATCGCGCCATTCAACTTTACCATATCGCATATACCAGGAGAGACAAATGTGCTCCCGGACATGTTAAGTAGAGTACACGAGGGGACAGCGGAGCAGGACGAACTCGAAATAATGTATACAGACTGCTGGCAGTTATTCCCTAGTTACTTTGAACAAGCGCAACAACACTTTGGACCGAATGACATAGATGTATTTGCGGACCCAACCAACGCTCAGCTTCCTCGGTTCTGGACGAAGGATGATGGGGAAGGAGCGTTTGCCCACGACTGGTCGATAGTCGATGGATGGATGAACCCGCCTTGGGAACAGATACACAGGATGTTACGCAAGATACGAGCCGACGGCGCACGGGCCACAGTATGTCTACCATGGGTACCAAGAGCACCATGGTTCGACCTGTTCAAGCAGTTATTGCAGACAGAACCGGTGCTGATACCACGGACACCACACACGTTCCTCAAGTACGCTAAGTACGCATGTGGGAAGACACCATGGGGTCATACCGTAGTAGCACGGGTGGGTCCTCCCAATGGATTCAAACTGGACCCGCTGTTTTCACAGCGACTTGGTTTTGCAGAACCAAAGCATACAAAATATGTCATGTGCTTAGACACAGCGCGAGAAATCTCAGTGGCACTGGCAGATTGTAGTAAGTATACGCGAGATAACTGTATCTCAACGTTCTCCTCCTCAGGGAGGGGACGTTGTTCATTTATTAGTAATTATAAACAGTAATCCTAAAATGACTGACTCTTAAATGAGTCATTAGTCATGTGCTGTAAAACCAGCAAAACCCTAAAACCCAGTTTATCAGATTATTCTGATAAACTGTAAAACTTGTAATAAACCTAAAATAATCAAATAAATATAAGTACTTGTATTCTGACCACAACCCCCCCAAACTGAAGCACTGAACAAAGAAGTGTGCCAGTTTCAGAGATGATAAGAATAGCATAGTACCTTATGTGCTGGCATTATCCTCGAGAGCTAGAGCATTGTGCTGGCATTTATCCTCGAGAGCTAGAGCATTGTGCTGGCATTTATCCTCGAGAGCTAGAGCATTGTGCTGGCATTTATCCTCAGAGAGCTAGAGCATTGTGCTGGCATTTTACCTCAGAGAGCTAGAGGACCCGATGTGTACGTCTCGAGCGACCCGTCGTGTTTGAATTCTTGAAGCTACTGTTCATCTGTGTCAGCATATAGGAGTTTGGCAAGTACAATATAGGACTGTATTTGTGTCGGAGAAAAACTGCCAGTGGCAGAAACCGTGCAAACCATTAACCCGCTGTTTCAAAACAATGCCCAAGGAGTTGTTTGATTGATTTCGCTGTGTTATACTCCGAAGCAAGAGTGGCTCATTTAACCTCGCGAGCTTGAGCCGCTGACGATTTTCCCTCGCGAGCTCGAGTGCTAACCGTTTATTCTCGCGAGCTCGAGTGGCTGGTTTATACTCGGGAGCTAGAGTCGCTGCTTTTTATACTCAAGAGCTCGAGAGGCTGGTTTATACTCGGGAGCTAGAGTCGCTGCTTTTTATACTCAAGAGCTCGAGAGACTGGTTTATACTCGGGAGCTAGAGTTGCTGGTTTATACTCGGGAGCTAGAGTCGCTGCTTTTTTATACTCAAGAGCTCGAGAGGCTGGTTTATACTCGGGAGCCAGAGTTGCTGGTTTATACTCGGGAGCTAGAGTCGCTGCTTTTTTATACTCAAGAGCTCGAGTGGCTGGTTTATACTCGGGAGCTAGAGTTGCTGGTTTATGCTCCAGAGCTTGAGCTCGATATCCGAGAACAAAGTTATATTGAAGATAAAGTATTAGACTTGTGCACGTTGGCGCTTACGTGTCCGTGTCTGCGAAGCTTTGTGGTAGGCCGCGATATCGTTGGCATCATCAAAAGCTTCTGCTGTTTCCTCACGTTGGTTCGCCTTCTCGCCATCTCACCAGGTATTCTAATTTCCCGTCTCATCATTCGTACGATGTGTGATAATATGGCGAAACTCCACCCCTCCTTCGGTCCATAAGTCTTCGTTAATTGGTGGGTCTGTGCGTCTATGCACTAAACGGAGGAGTTCCACCCGTACCGGTTTGGTCTTGAATTCTGGTGGGGCGGAACCATCCTTGTTCGCTAACTCGTAGCGTTGGCCGTGTCTAGCTTTGACTACATATGGTCCAAACAATGGCCGCATAGCCTTCGTTGTTCGGCCTTCTGATCGTACCATGACCACATCTCCTTCGTCGAAATGTACCAAGTCGTGAGCATGCAGGCGGTCAAATGTCGTCGTAAGCTTGCCTGTATACTTCTTGGTAATGTGGTGGAGGGTCGGCAATATAGTGTCCTGTAACTGGTCTAATCGTTGTGCCCAGGTGTCATTCGTCATCGGCTGAGAATCCGGTAACACTCGTCCGTGAAATCGGCGAACGGAACATGGCGGCGGCCAAAGTACACGCTAAACGGTGCACTCTTATGGCGACGGGATATCCGAAGGTTCTGGTATAGCATCGTAAACGGAAGGCGTTCGTCCCATCGAAGGGGAACTGCCTCACAGCATTGTCGAATAGAACGTGTAATCTCCTTGTGACGTCGTTCTGCCGCGCCCAGCACTTGGGGTCGATATGGTGGAGACACCCAGCATCCCCACTTCCTGGACCAGAAGCTCCACTAACTTGTTGGTGAACTCCTTCCCCATGTCTGTTTGGATTTTACGGGGAAACCATGTTCGCCAAAAAACTCTCTAAGAGTGTCTGTGTCGTGGTTTCCTTTGTCTTGTCCGGTGTGGCTCGAAGGATAGAATAGCCTGTGGCGATGTCTAAGACGTGAAGAATATAATTGTTCTTGCGTCTGGACTCCAGTGGCATCGGGATGTAGTCCACTTGAATATGGTCCCACGGGTAGCGTGCATCGATGCTAATCATCGGGTGGAAACCTTTACGAAGTGTGTCCTGTCCCAAACATGTGCCACATTGCCGCTTAACTTCTGTGGCTAACTCAAGTGCCCCTGGCCAAACGTGACCGTTCTGACGAAGTTGTTGGACTGTGTCCGCCGCCCCATGATGTCCTTGTTCGTGTTTGCGCTTGCGTGAGTTGCGTACGACGCTGTTTCTCCGCCGGACTCGCTTGTGCAAACGCCGGTTGACCCTCTGCATCTGCCAGTGCCACTGAGATTTCTCGCGCTGTGTCTAAGCACATGACATATTTTGTATGCTTTGGTTCTGCAAAACCAAGTCGCTGTGAAAACAGCGGGTCCAGTTTGAATCCATTGGGAGGACCCACCCGTGCTACTACGGTATGACCCCATGGTGTCTTCCCACATGCGTACTTAGCGTACTTGAGGAACGTGTGTGGTGTCCGTGGTACCAGCACCGGTTCTGTCTGCAATAACTGCTTGAACAGGTCGAACCATGGTGCTCTTGGTACCCATGGTAGACATACAGGGCCCGTGCGCCGTCGGCTCGTATCTTGCGTAACATCCTGTGTATCTGTCCCCAAGGCGGGTTCATCCATCCATCGACTATCGACCAGTCGTGGGCAAACGCTCCTTCCCCATCATCCTTCGTCCAGAACCGAGGAAGCTGAGCGTTGGTTGGGTCCGCAAATACATCTATGTCATTCGGTCCAAAGTGTTGTTGCGCTTGTTCAAAGTAACTAGGGAATAACTGCCAGCCGTCGGTATACATTATTTCGAGTTCGTCCTGCTCCGCTGTCCCCTCGTGTACTCTACTTAACATGTCCGGGAGCACATTTGACTCTCCTGGTATATGCGATATGGTAAAGTTGAATGGCGCGATGATATGATGCCATCTCTGAAGCATCGGATTAAGCTTGAGCTGTGTGTTCATATATACAAGGGCCTTGTGGTCCGTGAAGACCGCAAACCGTTGCCCATCCAAGTATTCCCTGAAATGTGTCAGTCCATATACCAATGCCAGTAACTCCTTCATAGGTGTGGCGTAGTTCTGTTGCGCATGGTTCAGAGTCTTACTAAAGAACATTAAGTAATGTTTCTTACCGTTGACCCATTGGAATAGCGCTCCCCTAAACCGTAATCGCTAGCGTCGGTTTCCAAGTTTAGAGGAATGCCGTCGACCGGAAAGTGTAACGCCACAGCATTCTGCACTGCGTCTTTCATTGCCTGCCACGCCTGTGTGTATGTCTCTCCTCCCAACGATCACCTATCAACTCCTTTGGTTTGAGTTTGCAAAATTCGCGCAAGGGTGCAACCGTGTTCGCGAAATTAGGCAGATGTTCGTGGAGGTAATTTGCTAAACCCAACGCCGAGGCTATATCTTTGTATCGTTGTGGTGTGGGCCAGTCGATCAGCTTGGCCTGCTTTTTTCATGGTCAATGTCAATGCCTTGTGCCGATACTTTCTTCCCTAGGATCATGACTTCGGAGATAGCGAAGTGGCACTTGGCAGGGTTAAGCTTAAAACTGTGGTATGTTAAGCGTTGTATCACCTTCTGCACCGTCCTAACGTGTTCGTCATAACCGTCACTGGCGATAACTATGTCATCGATATAGTGGTGAACCGGTAAGCCATCAAGTATTGTACTCAAGGTACGTTGAAACTGCTGCGTGAGTACATGAAGACCGAACGGTGCTGATGTGAACGAGTACTGATAACGTTCGTGTGTAAAACTAAATAAGTATTGTGAGTCTGGATGGATGGGCAGCCTGTGGTATGCAGCCGATATGTCCAGCGTCGTGTAGTACTTCTTACTCTTGAGGCGAGAGATATGAGTTCGTTGACCTTGGGGATCAGGAACTGGTCACCAGGAATAGCGCGTTAACGGCACGCATAATCTAAACACACGCGTACCTTCTTGACGTTGCCTTCCGCATCGAATGTCGGTACCGCAAGGAGAGGAAGATTAACAGTCGTTGGTGTCGTTCGTTTCGTGATCACCAAATCCGTCAACCACTTCTTCACTTGTTCATCCACATAGGGAGCCATCGATCGGATACGAAGTTACGCGCCGATCGCCGCATCTGCAACGCTTGTTCATGGGTTACTGGGATGGTTACCTCACTCCCTTCCAGACGACAGCGCGCGTTGTCGGCAATTTTCGCATTGGCTTCCAAATCCTGTGCCAACCGTTGGCGTACATCGACGGGTTCCGTCGTGTTAGGTGCCTGTCGGCGTGGTATGGGTTCGAGGAGCTCTTCTAGTTCTGTGGGGTCTATTGGTGCAAGTGGCGATTGGATACCGCCTATGTATAGGCCCAAGCCTTTCAACATATCTTGCCCCACTATAACATCTATACCCGTCGGCAAGTTCATCAATTCTAATGAACCGTCGATAATTCTGGTACCGTACCTTATAGGTACCACTTCCGTCGTCCCCAGTCGAGGAGTTCGCACCGCCTTGTCAGCTAAATATATAAATGACCCAGGTGGTGCCGGAGTTATGGTCGGCCAAGGAGGTCTGCGGATGTCTGTGAGATACAACTTCTATTTGCTCCCGTGTCTATCAAGGCTTTGAACGTA
>LUCW03001452.1:0-15420 GCA_001586965.3 Sphaeroforma sirkka | reverse complement strand
GCCGAGTCTCTGGTCTTTGTCCCTCTGGTGTGTGGGAGAGTGCTTCTAAGCGAGAAAAGTGGGAGTGTCACTGTGGTACATCAGTGAGGCTTGCTTGGGTCCCCCGCCTCGTGCTGTCAACTCGCTGATCTTTCATCGGTGCTCTTTGATACTGGCTTCTTTGGCCTGGACTGCCTTCTTTTACGTCTCCGGCGATTTGACGGTAAGTTGTAATGACATCAGCATCTGCGATGTCTGATTCATGCGTCAGGCTATCTCTAATGCAGTAGGTACTCCTGAGATCCGTCACCTCGGTTGAACGGTCTGTCGTCGACTATCGAGGAGAATTGAGTCCCTTCGTTCGGTTGTACATGATTGTTGGCAGTAAATGCTTCCGGAACTGCCCCAGTTTAAGGTTTTGCTGGTTTTACAGCACATGACTAATGACTCATTTAAGAGTCAGTCATTTTAGGATTACTGTTTATAATTACTAATAAATGAACAACGTCCCCTCCCTGAGGAGGAGAACGTTGAGATACAGTTATCTCGCGTATACTTACTACATTTTTAACTTACCATAGAAGTTGTTAGTTTATTAGTAATTACAGAGAAAGCTACAGAATATGAATTAGTCAGTAGCTGGCACATATTTTTTGTTATAAGTATAACAATTGAAAGATAATGCGAACAGAGAATGTCGCATCAAAATGAACGATTTAGATTATCCGGTCGTTGGATTAACGACAACGGACGACGAGGATGAAGAAAGAATCTACTAATACCAGTGAAACCGAAGAGCGAACATTTCAATCAAGCAGAACATTAGCCAGGGTCAACAAGGAAGGTCTCACGACGATCAAATGACGAAATCAGACAATCAGCCAGAATCCACAGATAAGTAGTCATGTGTGAGCACAGGTAGGAAGGTTGTTTTCAGTGTGAGACAAGTACAAATTGAATTGCAAGTTAATGAACTTAAATTGTATTTAAGAAGTTGTTAGAAGAAAGTTCTTTAGGATCCACAGTAGTGTAGTAGAGATGGGAGATGTACATGGTTAGTACCGACTCGGTTAGTACGATGATGCAAAAGAATCAGCGGCATACTAGATTATTTTACAAAAATGTTTTAAGAAGAATGGGAAAGGTAAAAGACACAACGATAAATAGATATTAGACAACACGTCAAAAGACTACATAGCGGGTCCTCAGAACGTGAGCAGATCAATGACTTAAGTAATAGGAAATGGAATGGCAAGACATGTGCATCTAATGGCATCTATACACAACTAAGTAGATAGTCAGAGGATTCTAAAAGGGTTATTTATTGGTATTATGACTTATAAACGAATAGACCGGTGTGTTTATCTAGAAAAAGTTTACTTAAGATCTGGCTACGATAAAACCGACCGACAAAGATATAACTAAAGAAGAAGGCTGTGCATAACTATCTAGGTGAAGCCAACTACAGAACACATATGTCAGAATTGCATATAGGGTGAACACTTTGGTGTTAAGATAAATTAGATCGACGAACTCAAACGAGGAGAATTATTTGATATTAGGAAGCATACAGAAAACACAAGTAAGCACCTGTGAGTTATTAGGAGCATATAAGGGTGAACAGAACTGTCACACATAACACGAACGTCGTAGGTGTAGTAAATCTTGAGGTTAAATTGTGAAAATGATATGAACACACACTCAAATCACTAGAACTTCCAGAGTAAATCAGGTCAACGGAACGATCAACAGTCCGCACAGAAGGTGTGGTTGACGGCAGCTTAGTTTAGGAGTGCAATAACGAGCAATCGTTCTTAGATCCGAGAAGACATACAGCCAACAACCGCAACAGCAATGACACATTACAATCACGGGTAGGAAGAGTAAAAGAGGAGCGATGAGGAAGTTCCCAACAGGGTGCGTGCGGACATAGGCCGTCTTTAGGCCGGAGAACAGGTAGCCAGTGAAGTAAGGTCCCTCGTTCCGACTAGGATACTCCAGGGGACCATATTGTTGTGTGGGATGAAGAGCCTCCCACCTGGTAAGTGTTAGAGTAGATAGACTATCCACACTACTGATGTGAGTGTAAGGAAATGAAACAGTCACGAGAAACCCACGAGTGATCCTCGGAGATCGATGTCGAGACGTTATGTGTTTTACAGCGCATGAAATTTAATAGAAAATGGATATTTATATTCAGTACTCTATCTGAGCGCATTCGCACATTATTAGGCAGTCCATTGACAAACAACTCACCTTCGAACCATGTCTGTGACCCCCGCCAAAGGACGTGGGCAGCAACTCTTGAATCCTGAGCGCCCAAGGAAGATGATATCTGACCGACGTGAGAACACAACAACTCGTCAGTCCGCACGGAACAAGTATTCCAGACAGCATCCTCAAGGTCAGGCTCTGGAGGAATTAGAACAGACCGACACATCTTGGGCCTCAACACATTATTTCCACCGGACGACAAGCAGCCCACCAACAGTAAAGAACAAAAATGGACCTGCACAATCTGACAAGGATGCCTCCGCATATTCGAGGGCTGAGTATCGAGGAAGTACCGACCTGCGTGCGGACAGTAGTCACAGTTTAAGTGGTGAGCAGGTAGCCGGTCGAGGAGAATCCCTTGTTCGTCTCTGGATACTCCAGGGAGACATTTCCCAGTAATGACCCACCACGCCTCCCACCTAACAAGCGGAAGCGTCACCTACCGGAACCACAAAGAGGGGCTCTCCAACAACAAGCACAACGGCACGGTTGGAACAATCGTCAGCTCAGAAACTCACGGAGCTGATGACACAACAACAATCTCTTTTGAAAAAATACGAACAGAGGTTATAGCGCATAAACGCCGGACGAAGTTAATGGGGCCAAAGCCGCTAACATGAGTTCTTCTGGAACAAATGACACAGAACGGGTACATGCAGTACCAGAGGACGAAGACAACCCTACCTTCCGACTTCAACAGAATTTAGTGAACGTCCATTGTACAACTCGTTAGAAGAAGCTCACCACGGCCAGTACGTACAGTTCAACCGTACTCTACAGATGCATCCCAAATGGCAACCAGATGGAGACACACGAGCTTATACAGCTGTTGAGCCCTGACAGTTCAGGATGCACAGCAACGTACGGCAGCACGTTTCAGGGTCGCAACAACCGGAGGCGGTGGGCCTCGACGACCAATGGAAGTCGCGACCACACCAATAGCCGCCCCAACCTACAGACGAGTAGACGACAAACGCAGAATTGGACTCAACGGCCCCAACCTACGGTACCAACGACTTGTGCGGGGTGCCAGGCACAGGCGCCACCAGGTGGTAGGCACATCCACGGTGTCACCATTTCAGGGCGTCGCAAGCGGTGAGCGCAGAGGGTCGGGCAAGGCTATACGACAACAACCGTCCTTTGAGGGACGTACAATCACACACAGACCGTCCACAACGTCAACCGCAGGACAGGGGCAGAGTACATCCCAGACTAGAGACGTAGTCACAATACGTCCGACGCCTCAAGTACAGGTGAATGCGATTACACAGGACGAAGACTTGGCTCCACCATCGGAAGCTACAGAGATTCATATCAACACGATCCTTTACGAAGACTTCGAGCACATGACGTCACCACCAAACCACACCTATGACACGTGGGGAGTCGGTAGCCGATCATGCATGAGAGGTGAGGGTGTCTGAGTCGGATAGGAGCTTCATATTTGTTACCACGATTGGAGCAGTGATGGCAATACAAGACCCATTGCTGACGTCAGACAACCGAGTCTATATTCAAGTACAAATCAACGGACGTACGTTCAAAGCCTTGATAGACACGGGAGCAAATAGAAGTTGTATCTCACAGACATCCGCAGACCTCCTTGGCCGACCAATAACTCCGGCACCACCTGGGGTCATTTATATTATACGCGAGATAACTGTATCTCAACGTTCTCCCTCCTCAGGGAGGGGACGTTGTTCATTTATTAGTAATTATAAACAGTAATCCTAAAATGACTGACTCTTAAATGAGTCATTAGTCATGTGCTGTAAAACCAGCAAAACCCTAAAACCCAGTTTATCAGATTATTCTGATAAACTGTAAAAACTTGTAATAAACCTAAAATAATCAAATAAATATAAGTACTTGTATTCTGACCACAACCCCCCCAAACTGAAGCACTGAACAAAGCAGTGTGCCAGTTTCAGAGATGATAAGAATAGCATAGTACCTTATGTGCTGGCATTATCCTCGAGAGCTAGAGCATTGTGCTGGCATTTATCCTCGAGAGCTAGAGCATTGTGCTGGCATTTATCCTCGAGAGCTAGAGCATTGTGCTGGCATTTATCCTCAGAGAGCTAGAGCATTGTGCTGGCATTTTACCTCAGAGAGCTAGAGGACCCGATGTGTACGTCTCGAGCGACCCGTCGTGTTTGAATTCTTGAAGCTACTGTTCATCTGTGTCAGCATATAGGAGTTTGGCAAGTACAATATAGGACTGTATTTGTGTCGGAGAAAAACTGCCAGTGGCAGAAACCGTGCAAACCATTAACCCGCTGTTTCAACAATGCCCAAGGAGTTGTTTGATTGATTTCGCTGTGTTATACTCCGAAGCAAGAGTGGCTCATTTAACCTCGCGAGCTTGAGCCGCTGACGATTTTCCCTCATGAGCTCGAGTGCTAACCGTTTATTCTCGCGAGCTCGAGTGGCTGGTTTATACTCTCTCGCTGCTTTTTTATACTCAAGAGCTCGAGAGGCTGGTTTATACTCAGGAGCTAGAGTTGCTGGTTTATACTCAGGAGCTAGAGTCGCTTTTTTTATACTCAAGAGCTCGAGAGGCTGGTTTATACTCTCGGGAGCTAGAGTTGCTGGTTTATACTCAGGAGCTAGTCGCTGCTTTTTTATATCTCAAGAGCTCGAGAGGCTGGTTTATACTCGGGAGCTAGAGTTGCTGGTTTATACTCGGGAGCTAGAGTCGCTGCTTTTTTATACTCAAGAGCTCGAGAGGCTCACTGGCTTTGGTTATACTCGGGAGCTAGAGTCGCTGCTTTTTTTATACTCAAGAGCTCAGTGGCTGGTTTATACTCAGGAGCTAGAGTTGCTGGTTTATGCTCCAGAGCTTGAGCTCGATATCCGAGAACAAAGTTATATTGAAGATAAAGTATTAGACTTGTGCACGTTGGCGCTTACGTGTCCGTGTCTGCGAAGCTTTGTGGTAGGCCGCGATATCGTTGGCATCATCAAAAGCTTCTGCTGTTTCCCACGTTGGTTCGCCTTCTCGCCATCTCACCAGGTATTCTAATTTCCCCGTCTCATCATTTCGTACGATGTGTGATAATATGGCGAAACTCCACCCCTCCTTCGGTCCATAAGTCTTCGTTAATTGGTGGGTCTGTACGTCTATGCACTAAACGGAGGAGTTCCACCCGTACCGGTTTGGTCTTGAATTCTGGTGGGGCGGAACCATCCTTGTTCGCTAACTCGTAGCGTTGGCCGTGTCTAGCTTTGACTACATATGGTCCAAACAATGGCCGCATAGCCTTCGTTGTTCGGCCTTCTGATCGTACCATGACCACATCTCCTTCGTCGAAATGTACCAAGTCGTGAGCATGCAGGCGGTCAAATGTCGTCGTAAGCTTGCCTGTATACTTCTTGGTAATGTGGTGGAGGGTCGGCAATATAGTGTCCTGTAACTGGTCTAATCGTTGTGCCCAGGTGCCATTCGTCATCGGCTGAGAATCCGGTAACTCGTCCGTGAAATCGGCGAACGGAACATGGCGGCGGCCAAAGTACACGCTAAACGGTGCACTCTTATGGCGACGGGATATCCGAAGGTTCTGGTATAGCATCGTAAACGGAAGGCGTTCGTCCCATCGAAGGGGAACTGCCTCACAGCATTGTCGAATAGAACGTGTAATCTCCTTGTGACGTCGTTCTGCCGCGCCCAGCACTTGGGGTCGATATGGTGGAGACACCTTATGTAGCATCCCCACTTCCTGGACCAGAAGCTCCACTAACTTGTTGAACTCCTTCCCCATGTCTGTTTGGATTTTACGGGGGAAACCCATGTTCGCCAAAAATCTCTATGAGTGTCTGTGTCGTGGTTTCCTTTGTCTTGTCCGGTGTGGCTCGAAGGATAGAATAGCCTGTGGCGATGTCTAAGACGTGAAGAATATAATTGTTCTTGCGTCTGGACTCCAGTGGCATCGGGATGTAGTCCACTTGAATATGGTCCCACGGGTAGCGTGCATCGATGCTAATCATCGGGTGGAAACCTTTACGAAGTGTGTCCTGTCCCAAACATGTGCCACATTGCCGCTTAACTTCTGTGGCTAACTCAAGTGCCCCTGGCCAAACGTGACCGTTCTGACGAAGTTGTTGGACTGTGTCCGCCGCCCCATGATGTCCTTGTTCGTGTTGCGCTTGCGTGAGTTGCGTACGACGCTGTTTCTCCGCCGGACTCGCTTGTGCAAACGCCGGTTGACCCTCTGCATCTGCCAGTGCCACTGAGATTTCTCGCGCTGTGTCTAAGCACATGACATATTTTGTATGCTTTGGTTCTGCAAAACCAAGTCGCTGTGAAAACAGCGGGTCCAGTTTGAATCCATTGGGAGGACCCACCCGTGCTACTACGGTATGACCCCATGGTGTCTTCCCACATGCGTACTTAGCGTACTTGAGGAACGTGTGTGGTGTCCGTGGTACCAGCACCGGTTCTGTCTGCAATAACTGCTTGAACAGGTCGAACCATGGTGCTCTTGGTACCCATGGTAGACATACTGTGGCCCGTGCGCCGTCGGCTCGTATCTTGCGTAACATCCTGTGTATCTGTCCCCAAGGCGGGTTCATCCATCCATCGACTATCGACCAGTCGTGGGCAAACGCTCCTTCCCCATCATCCTTCGTCCAGAACCGAGGAAGCTGAGCGTTGGTTGGGTCCGCAAATACATCTATGTCATTCGGTCCAAAGTGTTGTTGCGCTTGTTCAAAGTAACTAGGGAATAACTGCCAGCCGTCGGTATACATTATTTCGAGTTCGTCCTGCTCCGCTGTCCCCTCGTGTACTCTACTTAACATGTCCGGGAGCACATTTGACTCTCCTGGTATATGCGATATGGTAAAGTTTGAATGGCGCGATGATATGATGCCATCTCTGAAGCATCGGATTAAGCTTGAGCTGTGTGTTCATATATACAAGGGCCTTGTGGTCCGTGAAGACCGCAAACCGTTGCCCATCCAAGTATTCCCTGAAATGTGTCAGTCCATATACCAATGCCAGTAACTCCTTCATAGGTGTGGCGTAGTTCTGTTGCGCATGGTTCAGAGTCTTACTAAAGAACATTAAGTAATGTTTCTTACCGTTGACCCATTGGAATAGCGCTCCCCTAAACCGTAATCGCTAGCGTCGGTTTCCAAGTTCAGAGGAATGCCGTCGACCGGAAAGTGTAACGCCACAGCATTCACCACTGCGTCTTTCATTGCCTGCCACGCCTGTGCATGTCTCTCCTCCCAACGATCACCTATCAACTCCTTTGGTTTGAGTTTGCAAAATTCGCGCAAGGGTGCAACCGTGTTCGCGAAATTAGGCAGATGTTCGTGGAGGTAATTTGCTAAACCCAACGCCGAGGCTATATCTTTGTATCGTTGTGGTGTGGGCCAGTCGATCAGCTTGGCCTGCTTTTCATGGTCAATGTCAATGCCTTGTGCCGATACTTTCTTCCCTAGGATCATGACTTCGGAGATAGCGAAGTGGCACTTGGCAGGGTTAAGCTTAAAACTGTGGTATGTGTTAAGCGTTGTATCACCTTCTGCACCGTCCTAACGTGTTCGTCATAACCGTCACTGGCGATAACTATGTCATCGATATAGTGGTGAACCGGTAAGCCATCAAGTATTGTACTCAAGGTACGTTGAAACTGCTGCGTGAGTACATGAAGACCGAACGGTGCTGATGTGAACGAGTACTGATAACGTTCGTGTGTAAAACTAAATAAGTATTGTGAGTCTGGATGGATGGGCAGCCTGTGGTATGCAGCCGATATGTCCAGCGTCGTGTAGTACTTCTTACTCTTGAGGCGAGATATGAGTTCGTTGACCTTGGGGATCAGGAACTGGTCACCAGGAATAAGCGCGTTAACGGCACGCATGTCTAAACACACGCGTACCTTCTTGACGTTGCCTTCCGCATCGAATGTCGGTACCGCAAGGAGAGGAAGATTAACAGTCGTTGGTGTCGTTCGTTTCGTGATCACCAAATCCGTCAACCACTTCTTCACTTGTTCATCCACATAGGGAGCCATCGATCGGATACGAAGTTACGCGCCGATCGCCGCATCTGCAACGCTTGTTCATGGGTTACTGGGATGGTTACCTCACTCCCTTCCAGACGACAGCGCGCGTTGTCGGCAATTTTCGCATTGGCTTCCAAATCCTGTGCCAACCGTTGGCGTACATCGACGGGTTCCGTCGTGTTAGGTGCCTGTCGGCGTGGTATGGGTTCGAGGAGCTCTTCTAGTTCTGTGGGGTCTATTGGTGCAAGTGGCGATTGGATACCGCCTATGTATAGGCCCAAGCCTTTCAACATATCTTGCCCCACTATAACATCTATACCCGTCGGCAAGTTCATCAATTCTAATGAACCGTCGATAATTCTGGTACCGTACCTTATAGGTACCACTTCCGTCGTCCCCAGTCGAGGAGTTCGCACCGCCTTGTCAGCTAAATATATAAATGACCCAGGTGGTGCCGGAGTTATTGGTCGGCCAAGGAGGTCTGCGGATGTCTGTGAGATACAACTTCTATTTGCTCCCGTGTCTATCAAGGCTTTGAACGTACGTCCGTTGATTTGTACTTGAATATAGACTCGGTTGTCTGACGTCAGCAATGGGTCTTGTATTGCCATCACTGCTCCAATCGTGGTAACAAATATGAAGCTCCTATCCGACTCAGACACCCTCACCTCTCATGCATGATCGGCTACCGACTCCCACATGTCATAGGTGTGGTTTGGTGGTGACGTCATGTGCTCGAAGTCTTCGTAAAGGATCGTGTTGATATGAATCTCTGTAGCTTCCGATGGTGGAGCCAAGTCTTCGTCCTGTGTAATCGCATTCACCTGTACTTGAGGCGTCGGACGTATTGTAACTACGTCTCTAGTCTGGGATGTATTCTGCCCCTGTCCTGCGGTTGACGTTGTGGACGGTCTGTGTACCGATTGTACGTCCCTCAAAGGACGGTTGTTGTCGTATAGCCTTGCCCGACCCTCTGCGCTCACCGCTTGCGACGCCCTGAAATGGTGACACCGTGGGATGTGCCTACCACCTGGTGGCGCCTGTGCCTGGCACCCCGCACAAGTCGTTGGTACCGTAGGTTGGGGCCGTTGAGTCCAATTCTGCGTTTGTCGTCTACTCGTCTGTAGGTTGGGGCGGCTATTGGTGTGGTCGCGACTTCCATTGGTCGTCGGGCCCTCGCGGTTGTTGCGACCCTGGAAACGTGCTGCCGTACGTTGCTGTGCATCCTGAATGTCAGGGCTCAACAGCTGTATAAGCTCGTGTGTCTCCATCAGTTGCCATTTGGGATGCAACTGTAGAGTACGTTCATACATACGTACGGCCGTTGAGAGCTTCTTCTAACAGTTGTACAATGCAGTGGTTCACTAAATTCTGTTGGAAGTCGGCATCTGTCTGGCACCGTTCACGTGCCCTCCTGTGGTTCTCCATGAGCTGTGTCATTTGTTCCATAAGAGGAGTGTGCATGTTCCGACTTTGGCCCTTGGCTAACTTGCGAAACGCGGGATCGACAGTGGCTTGTGTTTCGTGCGAACAGATCTGTTCGATCTGTAGTTGAGGTGTGCATGTCTTCAACCGTTCAGAGTTGTCGCGGATGTAGTCCAGCGTTGACTTTTCCGCCTTGAAGTAAGATAGTACCTTATGAAAAACCATGTAAGGTTCCAACTCTCGTCCAGCCCTGCGATTTGTGCGTTCTTGAACGCCTCGAGAGAGAGAGCCCCTCTTGTGTCCCGTTCCATGATATCATGTAGGTAGTATCTGTTCGACGGCCAATCAGGCCACGTACGTGGTGAAGGTACGGGACGCTTCTCTACCGGTCGGGACTCTAATGTAGCTCGAAGTGTCTCAATCACGCCCCGAAGAGCTTCAGCTCGAGCCGTGTTATTCTCCTCGATTGCTTGGCATAGCTCGTCACTTAACTGTAGTATCCGTGCGTGTAGCGCCTGTCGCCTTTTCTCGATACTAGCCGGTGTGGGCGGAGGCACTGTTGTCTCCTTCTCTTGTCGTTTATGTGTCTGTACATATTCACTGGGCGCTTCTTTCTCGCCCCACTGACGTTGCTGTTGTTGGCGCAGGTTCGTACTTAATCGGTCCTGTCTATTCTTCACCGCCTGCTTACCTTGAGGATTCTGTCTGGCTAATACTTGTTCATGTGCGAACTCTTGAAAAGTTGGTGTGTTCTCACTGGCAGACAGAGTATCATCCTCCTCGGTTGAACTGTCCTCTGACCCTGGTGATTTGTACCCAAGTCCATAAAACGGACGCTCACAGCCTTGAATTCGGAAGGTAGGGTTGTCTTCGTCCTCTGGTACTGCCTGTACCCGTTCGTGTGCGTCAGAAGAACTCTCTCCTTAGCGGCCGGCCCTATTGTAGTTCGTCCGGCGTTTATGCGCTGTAACCTCTGTTCGTATTTTTTTTCAAAGAGAGACTGCTGTTGTGTCATCAGCTCCGTGAGTTTCTGAGCTGACGATTGTTCCCGTGCCGTTTCCTTGTTGTTGGTACGGTTCCGGTGACGCTTCCGCTTGTTAGGTGGGAGGCGTGGTGGGTCATTACTGGGAAATAAGGCCCCTGGAGTATCCCGAGACGAACGAGGGGACAGCCCTTCACTGGCTACCTGTTCACCAATAAAAGTCTGACTACTGTCCGCACGCAGGTTGGGTACTTCCTTGGTCTCACCCTCGAATATGACATCCTCGTCAGATTGTGCAGGTCCATTTTGTTTGCTGTTGGTGGCTGCTTGTCGTCCGCGGAAATAATGTGTGGAGCCCCAAGATGTGTCTGTTGTTGCCCCTCCAGTGCCTGACCTGAGTGCGGAGCGGAGCGTTCCGTATGGGACTGACGACGTTTAGTTCCACGTCGGTCGATATCATCTTCCTTGCGGCGCTCAGGATTCAAGAGTTGCTGTCTACGACTTTGGCGGGGTAGGACATGGTTGGTGAGTTGTTTGTCAATGGAGAACCAGAAATGTGTGCGAATGAACTGATAGAGTACTGAATATAAATATCCATTTTCTATTAAATTTCATCCTTCAAACACATAACGTCTCGACATCGATCTCCGAGGAACTCGTGGGTTCCCTCGTGACTGTTTTATTTCCTACACTAACATAAGTAGTGTGGATAGTCTATATACTCTAACACTACCAGCTGTCTTACTCTTCATCCCACAATAACATATGGTTGAGTGCCTCATTAGTCGGAGCCACTTCTTGTTCTACTCCTCGCCAGCTCTTACTCCGGCCTAATGACGGCCTATTCGCAGGACCCTGTTGGGAACTTCCCTCATCGCTCCTCTTTTTACTCTTCTTACTCGTGATGTCCTTGTCATGTGCTGTTGCGGTTGTTGGAATATGCTTCTTGATCTAAGAACGATTGCTCGTTATTGCACTCCTAAACTAAGCTGCCGTCAACCACACCTTCTGTGCATACTGTTGATCCTCTCCGTTGACCTGATTTATCTGGAAGTTCTAGTGATTTGAGTGTGTTCGCATATCATTTTCACAATTTAACCTTGTATTTACTTGCATCGTTCGTGTTATGTGCGCGCCCCCACCCTTATATGCTCCTAATAACTCACAGGTGCTTACTTGTGTCTCTGTATGCTTCCTAATATCCCATTCTGAAAACTTTTGTAAAATAATCTAGTATGCCGCTGATTCTTTTGCGTCATCGTACTAACCGAGTCGGTACTAACCATGTACATCTCCCCATCTCTATTACCCTACTGTGGATCCTAAAGAACTTTCTTCTAACAACTTCTTAAATACAATTTAAGCTCATTAGCTTGCAATACGATTTGTACTTGTCTCACACTGAAAACAACCTTCCTACCTGTACTCACACATGACTACTTATCTGTGGATTCTGACTGATTGTCTGATTTCGTCATTTGATCGTCGTGAGACTTTCCTTGTTGACCCTGGTTAATGTTCTGCTTGATTGGAATGTTCGCTCTTCGGGTTCACTCGTATTAGTAGATTCTTTCTTCATCCTCGTCGTCCACACGTCGTTAATCCAATCTAAATCGTTCAATTCAATCTAAACCGTTCGGATAATCTAAATCGTTCAATTTGATGCGACATTCTCTGTTCGCATTGTCTTTCAATTGTTATACTTATAACAAAAAAATATGTGCCAGCTACTGACTAATTCCTATTCGGTAGCTTTCTCTGTAATTACTAATAAACTAACAACTTCTATGGTAAGTTAAAAATGTAGTAAGTATACGCGAGATAACTGTATCTCAACGTTCTCCCTCCTCAGGGGAGGGGACGTTGTTCATTTATTAGTAATTATAAACAGTAATCCTAAAATGACTGACTCTTAAATGAGTCATTAGTCATGTGCTGTAAAACCAGCAAAACCTTTAAAACCCAGTTTATCAGATTATTCTGATAAACTGTAAAACTTGTAATAAACCTAAAATAATCAAATAAATATAAGTACTTGTATTCTGACCACAATGTTTACCTCCTTCTTATGTGCCAGAAACCCAGAGCACCGGTCCTGTGGGTGGGGCGACCGTGTGAGGATAGTTCAGGCAACCCGAGTGGACCAAGCTGCCTGTAGTCAAACTCAAGTGCACACACGCACTGCCGCACATCTCCATGCACACTCACACACT
Source organism: Sphaeroforma sirkka (assembly GCA_001586965.3). Lineage (NCBI taxonomy): Eukaryota > Ichthyosporea > Ichthyophonida > Sphaeroforma > Sphaeroforma sirkka. The sequence goes on along the minus strand of LUCW03001452.1, from coordinate 2,533 downwards.
CTCGACTGTCCTCCCCACCCAGCCCCGCACAATGCGCCGGTAGAGGCTCCCGTTGTGATTGTTGTAAGCGGTACGGACAGTAGACCCTCTATTGACCTAAGCCACGCCCACAGGGGTGCCTACATACCACCAGGTCTCTACAGAGTATGGACACACACATGCACAAGAACCAACTAGTGCAGGAAAACCAGACACGCATACTAACACACCAGACACACCCACAATTCTAGGCTCGATGCGAATGGCATCCTTATAGTGGTACACGCCAGCGAGGGCGACACAGTAGTGGTGGTAAGTATGAGAACCAAATAGGCCACGTTGTCAAGGTAACCAGTGCGATGTACAAACTACAGCTCAGCACGCCTGTAGACGGGATGAAGCCAGATCCCACGGTGCAGAAGAAGAGTTGTATGAAAATAGACACAGGGATTGCTATGCAGGATGTAGATATACAGGCTATCGTAAGCAAGCAGCTTTACCTTTGCAAAGGCACAGGCACAGGCACAGGCACAGGCACAGGCACAGGCACAGGCACAGGCACAGGCACAGGCACAGACACCAGCGGAGCTCAGTACCACGGGGACGGCAACGGGTCTATCTGCACCGTCCACGCATGCGACTACCCCCACCTCACACACCTCCGTTGGGCGACCCAGAGGGACGGGCAGGGGATGTGGTGCTGGCGTTCAAAGGGAAGTACACAGCTAGGTGTGGCGTGGTGGTGGGGTTGACGGAGCATAACTGCACCTTAGATATAGTCGCCAAGGGAGCCGAGTGTGCCCTGGCCGAGACAAATGTCATCAAGCGCTTGTGCCGTATCCCGCCCGGCGTTGGCGTCTGGCAGGCCTTGGAGGTAGATCCCGATGCTCTCATGCGAGATATGGGCTTATCCACGAGCAATGTCAGTGCCACGGCTGCCTGTGCCACTACACCGTTCAACATGCCGGACGAGTACACCAATAGCCTGCGAGCGGGCGTGGTAGGGATGTCTTGGCCGTGGTGGTTAGTGGTGTGCATAAAGGGCTCAAGGGCATCGTAGAGTCCATGACCCAGTCCAGCTACCGAGTGCGGGAGCCTGGAGATGCGGGGGGAAAGCTCACAACGGTGAGAAAAACCGTGTGTGTGTGCAGCCACCGGGGACGGCTCTGGAGGATGTGGATACGGAGAAGGTAGGTATCTTGCATTGTTTGGGAGCCGCGTGAGTATGTACTTGGCATCAATAGTTGATGTACGTAGATATATGATACGCCCCACGCGCGGGCAAGCGTGTCTGTGTGGTGTATTCGAGTGCAATGCCTCAGGCGTAGAGGTGTGCAGGATCTGAGCGTCGTGCATGTGTGGGGTGCGCTGTCAGAAGGCCCATTTGAAAACTCATGACTCGGTGAATGCTGGCTTAGATAGAAGGACGTGCATCTTAAAACATTGGCGATATGGATTGGGTTCAATAGGTCACACGCAATTGTCAGTAGTACACGGGAACGCTCGTTCTCGCATGTACGCACATACCTCGGTTGTACAAGCCGGTCTAAAAAATAACCCGCCTATACTCAGGCGGCCCCGCTTTAAACCTTAAAACTCTTAGCCCGGCGAATTAAAATGTACACCAAGTAAACACACACCCTGGACTTCAGTGCGTGAGTCATGTAGGTACAAGCGCACCGTACGATGAAAGTGATTGATTGGGTGTATAAAAAAGCACACGGTGAGACGTTGTAAGTATAATGCATAATGTAGCCACTAAACTGAGGCTCCAGTCTTTACTTCGTATAGCAACTAAACTATGGCTCCCGTCTCTACTTGTTGTTTAACTTACGGAAAATACGGCACGCAAAAGCTCTCGCTGCATTACGTATTAAGTACGCGCTACTGGCAGTTTTCTGTGGTGTAAAGGTGCATAACCCATCACTCTAATTATAGCACACACAAAGTGCGATTCTAAAGATAGCATACGGACCCAGCCAGGCGCGCAAAGGTCTCACGGCAGCACAGATCAAACCCTAGGCGTTCTGTCAAGTCCTCCAGGTAGACTAGTAGGTACACAACCAAGTATACTGATAGCAGCACACAATGGCGATGGTCTATATGTAGTACACCACCCAAGCATTTATTCTACGGACCCCGTCAGGCACTCGAAGCACTCACCATTTCATAGTTCAAACTCGCGCCCGTACGGGGCAAGTGTATGCAGAGTTAAATACACGCCTCGTGGTTCTCCATTTACAGCACATGCTGGTGCTATTCTAAACTGAGCACACTCGCACTCAAGCATTTGACCCACCGACTCAGCTAGGCTCTCGGAAGCACTGGTGCCGTCACAAATAAAACCCCATACTGTACTGGCAAGTGCTCTGTGGACGAAGGCGCATGGCCCATTATGATAGGGAGATCAGGCATATGACTCCCACTCCACTCTGTCGAGCAAACGCCAGCCAAAGCTTACGTTCCTGGATTGGTACTTTGATTCGTGCGCCGTATGCCGATGCCGATCGGCAAGAGGCTTGTGAGAGTGACTGGGCTGCGCTGGCGAATGAAG